>JAUKNL010000352.1:0-66869 GCA_030765065.1 Deroplatys truncata
TCCATTTATATGACTTTTCCGCACTTTGAAAAAAGTCAAGAAAACACGATTTTACGCTCACTAGAGAGTAAAAATTCTTATTTCTTGACTTAACATAAAGTAACTTTTATTGCTATTTTAAGGTGTATTATGGTCTAATATGTCCATTTATATGACTTTTCCGCACTTTGAAAAAAGTCAAGATAACACGATTTTACGATCACTAGAGAGTAAAAACTCTTATTTCTTGACTTAACGTAAACTCACTTTTATTGCTATTTTAAGGTGTATTATGGTCTAATATGTCCATTTATATGACTTTTCCGCACTTTGAAAAAAGTCAAGAAAACACGATTTTACGCTCACTAGAGTGTAAAAATTCTTATTTCTTGACTTAAGGTAAACTCACATTTATTGCTATTTTAAGCTGTATGATGGTCTGATATGTCCATTTATATGACTTTTCCGCACTTTGAAAAGAGTCAAGAAAACACGATTTTACGATCACTAGAGAGTAAAAACTCTTATTTCTTGACTTAACGTAAACTCACTTTAATTGCAATTTTAAGGTGTATTATGGTCTAATATGTCCATTTATATGACTTTTCCGCACTTTGAAAAAAGTCAAGAAAACACGATTTTACGATCACTAGAGAGTAAAAACTCTTATTTCTTGACTTAACGTAAACTCACTTTTATTGCTATTTTAAGGTGTATTATGATCTAATATGTCCATTTATATGACTTATCCGCACTTTGAAAAAGTCAAGAAAACACGATTTTACGATCACTAGAGAGTAAAAACTCTTATTTCTTGACTTAACGTAAACTCACTTTTATTGCTATTTTAAGGTGTATTATGGTCTAATATGTCCATTTATAAGACTTTTCCGCACTTTGAAAAAAGTCAAGAAAACACGATTTTACGCTCACTAGAGGGTAAAAATTCTTATTTCTTGACTTAACGTAAACTCACTTTTATTGCTATTTTAAGCTGTATTATGGTCTGATATGTCCATTTATATGACTTTTCCGCACTTTGAAAAAAGTCAAGAAAACACGATTTTACGCTCACTAGAGAGTAAAAATTCTTATTTCTTGACTTAACATAAAGTAACTTTTATTGCTATTTTAAGGTGTATTATGATCTAATATGTCCATTTATATGACTTATCCGCACTTTGAAAAAAGTCAAGAAAACACGATTTTACGATCACTAGAGAGTAAAAACTCTTATTTCTTGACTTAACGTAAACTCACTTTTATTGCTATTTTAAGGTGTATTATGGTCTAATATGTCCATTTATATGACTTTTCCGCACTTTGAAAAAAGTTAAGAAAACACGATTTTACGCTCACTAGAGGGTAAAAATACTTATTTCTTGACTTAACGTAAACTCACTTTTATTGCTATTTTAAGCTGTATTATGGTCTGATGTGTCCATTTATATGACTTTTCCGCACTTTGAAAAAGTCAAGAAAACACGATTTTACTATCACTAGAGAGTAAAAACTCTTATTTCTTGACTTATCGTAAACTCACCTTTATTGCTATTTTAAGGTGTATTATGGTCTAATATGTCCATTTATATGACTTTTCCGAACTTTGAAAAAAGTCAAGAAAACATGATTTTACGATCACTAGAGAGTAAAAACTCTTATTTCTTGACTTAACAAAAACTCACTTTTATTGCTATTTTAAGGTGTATTATGGTCTAATATGTCCATTTATATGACTTTTTCGCATTTTGAAAAAAGTCAAGAAAACACGATTTTACGATCACTAGAGAGTAAAAATTCTTATTTCTTTACTTAACATAAAGTAACTTTTATTGCTATTTTAAGGTGTATTATGGTCTAATATGTCCATTTATATGACTTTTCCGCACTTTGAAAAAAGTCAAGAAAACACGATTTTACGATCACTAGAGAGTAAAAACTCTTATTTCTTGACTTAACGTAAACTCACTTTTATTGCTATTTTAAGGTGTATTATGGTCTAATATGTCCATTTATATGACTTTTCCGCACTTTGAAAAAAGTCAAGAAAACACGATTTTACGCTCACTAGAGGGTAAAAATTCTTATTTCTTGACTTAACGTAAACTCACTTTTATTGCTATTTTAAGCTGTATTATGGTCTGATATGTCCATTTATATGACTTTTCCGCACTTTGAAAAAAGTCAAGAAAACACGATTTTACGCTCACTAGAGAGTAAAAATTCTTATTTCTTGACTTAACATAAAGTAACTTTTATTGCTATTTTAAGGTGTATTATGGTCTAATATGTCCATTTATATGACTTTTCCGCACTTTGAAAAAAGTCAAGAAAACACGATTTTACGCTCACTAGAGGGTAAAAATTCTTATTTCTTTACTTAACGTAAACTCACTTTTATTGCTATTTTAAGCTGTATTATGGTCTGATATGTCCATTTATATGAGTTTTCCGCACTTTGAAAAAAGTCAAGAAAACACGATTCTACGATCACTAGAGAGTAAAAACTCTTATTTCTTGACTTAACGTAAACTCACTTTTATTGCTATTTTAAGGTGTATTATGGTCTAATATGTCCATTTATATGACTTTTCCGCACTTTGAAAAAAGTCAAGAAAACACGATTTTACACTAGAGAGTAAAAACTCTTATTTCTTGACTTAACGTAAACTCATTTTTATTGCTATATTAAGGTGTATTATGGTCTGATATGTCCATTTATATGACTTTTCCGCACTTTGAAAAAAGTCAAGAAAACACGATTTTACGATCACTAGAGAGTAAAAACTCTTATTTCTTGACTTAACGTAAACTCACTTTTATTGCTATTTTAAGGTGTATTATGGTCTAATATGTCCATTTATATGACTTTTCCGCACTTTGAAAAAAGTTAAGAAAACACGATTTTACGCTCACTAGAGGGTAAAAATACTTATTTCTTGACTTAACGTAAACTCACTTTTATTGCTATTTTAAGCTGTATTATGGTCTGATGTGTCCATTTATATGACTTTTCCGCACTTTGAAAAAAGTCAAGAAAACACGATTTTACTATCACTAGAGAGTAAAAACTCTTATTTCTTGACTTAACGTAAACTCACTTTTATTGCTATTTTAAGGTGTATTATGGTCTAATATGTCCATTTATATGACTTTTCCGCACTTTGAAAAAAGTCAAGAAAACACGATTTTACGATCACTAGAGAGTAAAAACTCTTATTTCTTGACTTAACGTAAACTCACTTTTATTGCTATTTTAAGGTGTATTATGGTCTAATATGTCCATTTATATGACTTTTCCGCACTTTGAAAAAAGTCAAGAAAACACGGTTTTACGATCACTAGAGAGTAAAAACTCTTATTTCTTGAGTTAACGTAAACTCACTTTTATTGCTATTTTAAGGTGTATTATGGTCTAATATGTCCATTTATATGACTTTTCCGCACTTTGAAAAAAGTCAAGAAAACACGATTTTACGCTCACTAGAGAGTAAAAATTCTTATTTCTTGACTTAACATAAAGTAACTTTTATTGCTATTTTAAGGTGTATTATGGTCTAATATGTCCATTTATATGACTTTTCCGCACTTTGAAAAAAGTCAAGAAAACACGATTTTACGATCACTAGAGAGTAAAAACTCTTATTTCTTGACTTAACGTAAACTCACTTTTATTGCTATTTTAAGGTGTATTATGGTCTAATATGTCCATTTATATGACTTTTCCGCACTTTGAAAAAAGTCAAGAAAACACGATTTTACGCTCACTAGAGGGTAAAAATTCTTATTTCTTGACTTAACGTAAACTCACTTTTATTGCTATTTTAAGCTGTATTATGGTCTGATATGTCCATTTATAATGACTTTTCCGCACTTTGAAAAAAGTAAAGAAAACACGATTTTACGCTCACTAGAGAGTAAAAATTCTTATTTCTTGACTTAACATAAAGTAACTTTTATTGCTATTTTAAGGTGTATTATGGTCTAATATGTCCATTTATATGACTTTTCCGCACTTTGAAAAAAGTCAAGAAAACACTATTTTACGATCACTAGAGAGTAAAAACTTTTATTTCTTCACTTAACGTAAACTCACTTTTATTGCTATTTTAAGGTGTATTATGGTCTAATATGTCCATTTATATGACTTTTCCGCACTTTGAAAAAAGTCAAGAAAACACGATTTTACGATCACTAGAGAGTAAAAACTCTTATTTCTTGACCTAACGTAAACTCACTTTTATTGCTATTTTAAGGTGTATTTTGGTCTGATATGTCCATTTATATGACTTTTCCGCACTTTGAAAAAAGTCAAGAAAACACGATTTTACGCTCACTAGAGAGTAAAAATTCTTATTTCTTGACTTAACTTAAAGTAACTTTTATTGCTATTTTAAGGTGTATTATGGTCTAATATGTCCATTTATATGACTTTTCCGCACTTTGAAAAAAGTCAAGAAAACACGATTTTACGATCACTAGAGAGTAAAAACTCTTATTTCTTGACTTAACGTAAACTCACTTTTATTGCTATTTTAAGGTGTATTATGGTCTAATATGTCCATTTATATGACTTTTCCGCACTTTGAAAAAAGTCAAGAAAACACGATTTTACGCTCACTAGAGGGTAAAAATTCTTATTTCTTGACTTAACGTAAACTCACTTTTATTGCTATTTTAAGCTGTATTATGGTCTGATATGTCCATTTATATGACTTTTCCGCACTTTGAAAAAAGTCAAGAAAACACGATTTTACGCTCACTAGAGAGTAAAAATTCTTATTTCTTGACTTAACATAAAGTAACTTTTATTGCTATTTTAAGGTGTATTATGGTCTAATATGTCCATTTATATGACTTTTCCGCACTTTGAAAAAAGTCAAGAAAACACGATTTTACGATCACTAGAGAGTAAAAACTCTTATTTCTTGACTTAACGTAAACTCACTTTTATTGCTATTTTAAGGTGTATTATGGTCTAATATGTCCATTTATATGACTTTTCCGCACTTTGAAAAAAGTCAAGAAAACACGATTTTACGCTCACTAGAGGGTAAAAATTCTTATTTCTTGACTTAACGTAAACTCACTTTTATTGCTATTTTAAGGTGTATTATGGTCTAATATGTCCATTTATATGACTTTTCCGCACTTTGAAAAAAGTCAAGAAAACACGATTTTACGATCACTAGAGAGTAAAAACTCTTATTTCTTGACTTAACGTAAACTCATTTTTATTGCTATATTAAGGTGTATTATGGTCTGATATGTCCATTTATATGACTTTTCCGCACTTTGAAAAAAGTCAAGAAAACACGATTTTACGATCACTAGAGAGTAAAAACTCTTATTTCTTGAGTTAACGTAAACTCACTTTTATTGCTATTTTAAGGTGTATTATGGTCTAATATGTCCATTTATATGACTTTTCCGCACTTTGAAAAAAGTCAAGAAAACACGATTTTACGCTCACTAGAGGGTAAAAATTCTTATTTGACTTAACGTAAACTCACTTTTATTGCTATCTTAAGCTGTATTATGGTCTGATATGTCCATTTATATGACTTTTCCGCACTTTGAAAAAAGTCAAGAAAACACGATTTTACGCTCACTAGAGAGTAAAAATTCTTATTTCTTGACTTAACATAAAGTAACTTTTATTGCTATTTTAAGGTGTATTATGGTCTAATATGTCCATTTATATGACTTTTCCGCACTTTGAAAAAAGTCAAGAAAACACGATTTTACGATCACTAGAGAGTAAAAACTCTTATTTCTTGACTTAACGTAAACTCATTTTTATTGCTATATTAAGGTGTATCATGGTCTGATATGTCCATTTATATGACTTTTCCGCACTTTGAAAAAAGTCAAGAAAACACGATTTTACGCTCACTAGAGAGTAAAAATTCTTATTTCTTGACTTAACATAAAGTAACTTTTATTGCTATTTTAAGGTGTATTATGGTCTAATATGTCCATTTATATGACTTTTCCGCACTTTGAAAAAAGTCAAGAAAACACGATTTTACGATCACTAGAGAGTAAAAACTCTTATTTCTTGACTTAACGTAAACTCACTTTTATTGCTATTTTAAGGTGTATTATGGTCTAATATGTCCATTTATATGACTTTTCCGCACTTTGAAAAAAGTCAAGAAAACACGATTTTACGCTCACTAGAGGGTAAAAATTCTTATTTCTTGACTTAACGTAAACTCACTTTTATTGCTATTTTAAGCTGTATTATGGTCTGATATGTCCATTTATATGACTTTTCCGCACTTTGAAAAAAGTCAAGAAAACACGATTTTACGCTCACTAGAGAGTAAAAATTCTTATTTCTTGACTTAACATAAAGTAACTTTTATTGCTATTTTAAGGTGTATTATGGTCTAATATGTCCATTTATATGACTTTTCCGCACTTTGAAAAAAGTCAAGAAAACACGATTTTACGCTCACTAGAGGGTAAAAATTCTTATTTCTTGACTTAACGTAAACTCACTTTTATTGCTATTTTAAGCTGTATTATGGTCTGATATGTCCATTTATATGAGTTTTCCGCACTTTGAAAAAAGTCAAGAAAACACGATTCTACGATCACTAGAGAGTAAAAACTCTTATTTCTTGACTTAACGTAAACTCACTTTTATTGCTATTTTAAGGTGTATTATGGTCTAATATGTCCATTTATATGACTTTTCCGCACTTTGAAAAAAGTCAAGAAAACACGATTTTACGATCACTAGAGAGTAAAAACTCTTATTTCTTGACTTAACGTAAACTCATTTTTATTGCTATATTAAGGTGTATTATGGTCTGATATGTCCATTTATATGACTTTTCCGCACTTTGAAAAAAGTCAAGAAAACACGATTTTACGATCACTAGAGAGTAAAAACTCTTATTTCTTGAGTTAACGTAAACTCACTTTTATTGCTATTTTAAGGTGTATTATGGTCTAATATGTCCATTTATATGACTGTTCCGCACTTTGAAAAAAGTCAAGAAAACACGATTTTACGCTCACTAGAGGGTAAAAATTCTTATTTGACTTAACGTAAACTCACTTTTATTGCTATCTTAAGCTGTATTATGGTCTGATATGTCCATTTATATGACTTTTATGCACTTTGAAAAAAGTCAAGAAAACACGATTTTACGCTCACTAGAGAGTAAAAATTCTTATTTCTTGACTTAACATAAAGTAACTTTTATTGCTATTTTAAGGTGTATTATGGTCTAATATGTCCATTTATATGACTTTTCCGCACTTTGAAAAAAGTCAAGAAAACACGATTTTACGATCACTAGAGAGTAAAAACTCTTATTTCTTGACCTAACGTAAACTCACTTTTATTGCTATTTTAAGGTGTATTTTGGTCTGATATGTCCATTTATATGACTTTCCGCACTTTGAAAAAAGTCAAGAAAACACGATTTTACGATCACTAGAGAGTAAAAACTCTTATTTCTTGACTTAACGTAAACTCACTTTAATTGCTATTTTAAGGTGTATTATGGTCTAATATGTCCATTTATATGACTTTTCCGCACTTTGAAAAAAGTCAAGAAAACACGATTTTACGATCACTAGAGAGTAAAAACTCTTATTTCTTGACTTAACGTAAACTCACTTTTATTGCTATTTTAAGGTGTATTATGATCTAATATGTCCATTTATATGACTTATCCGCACTTTGAAAAAAGTCAAGAAAACACGATTTTACGATCACTAGAGAGTAAAAACTCTTATTTCTTGACTTAACGTAAACTCACTTTTATTGCTATTTTAAGGTGTATTATGGTCTAATATGTCCATTTATATGACTTTTCCGCACTTTGAAAAAAGTTAAGAAAACACGATTTTACGCTCACTAGAGGGTAAAAATACTTATTTCTTGACTTAACGTAAACTCACTTTTATTGCTATTTTAAGCTGTATTATGGTCTGATCTGTCCATTTATATGACTTTTCCGCACTTTGAAAAAAGTCAAGAAAACACGATTTTACTATCACTAGAGAGTAAAAACTCTTATTTCTTGACTTAACGTAAACTCACTTTTATTGCTATTTTAAGGTGTATTATGGTCTAATATGTCCATTTATATGACTTTTCCGCACTTTGAAAAAAGTCAAGAAAACGTGATTTTACGATCACTAGAGAGTAAAAACTCTTATTTCTTGACTTAACGTAAACTCACTTTTATTGCTATTTTAAGGTGTATTATGGTCTAATATGTCCATTTATATGACTTTTCCGCACTTTGAAAAAAGTCAAGAAAACACGGTTTTACGATCACTAGAGAGTAAAAACTCTTATTTCTTGACTTAACGTAAACTCACTTTTATTGCTATTTTAAGGTGTATTATGGTCTAATATGTCCATTTATATGACTTTTCCGCACTTTGAAAAAGTCAAGAAAACACGATTTTACTATCACTAGAGAGTAAAAACTCTTATTTCTTGACTTATCGTAAACTCACCTTTATTGCTATTTTAAGGTGTATTATGGTCTAATATGTCCATTTATATGACTTTTCCGAACTTTGAAAAAAGTCAAGAAAACATGATTTTACGATCACTAGAGAGTAAAAACTCTTATTTCTTGACTTAACAAAAACTCACTTTTATTGCTATTTTAAGGTGTATTATGGTCTAATATGTCCATTTATATGACTTTTTCGCATTTTGAAAAAAGTCAAGAAAACACGATTTTACGATCACTAGAGAGTAAAAATTCTTATTTCTTTACTTAACATAAAGTAACTTTTATTGCTATTTTAAGGTGTATTATGGTCTAATATGTCCATTTATATGACTTTTCCGCACTTTGAAAAAAGTCAAGAAAACACGATTTTACGATCACTAGAGAGTAAAAACTCTTATTTCTTGACTTAACGTAAACTCACTTTTATTGCTATTTTAAGGTGTATTATGGTCTAATATGTCCATTTATATGACTTTTCCGCACTTTGAAAAAAGTCAAGAAAACACGATTTTACGCTCACTAGAGGGTAAAAATTCTTATTTCTTGACTTAACGTAAACTCACTTTTATTGCTATTTTAAGCTGTATTATGGTCTGATATGTCCATTTATATGACTTTTCCGCACTTTGAAAAAAGTCAAGAAAACACGATTTTACGCTCACTAGAGAGTAAAAATTCTTATTTCTTGACTTAACATAAAGTAACTTTTATTGCTATTTTAAGGTGTATTATGGTCTAATATGTCCATTTATATGACTTTTCCGCACTTTGAAAAAAGTCAAGATAACACGATTTTACGATCACTAGAGAGTAAAAACTCTTATTTCTTGACTTAACGTAAACTCACTTTTATTGCTATTTTAAGGTGTATTATGGTCTAATATGTCCATTTATATGACTTTTCCGCACTTTGAAAAAAGTCAAGAAAACACGATTTTACGCTCACTAGAGTGTAAAAATTCTTATTTCTTGACTTAAGGTAAACTCACATTTATTGCTATTTTAAGCTGTATGATGGTCTGATATGTCCATTTATATGACTTTTCCGCACTTTGAAAAGAGTCAAGAAAACACGATTTTACGATCACTAGAGAGTAAAAACTCTTATTTCTTGACTTAACGTAAACTCACTTTAATTGCAATTTTAAGGTGTATTATGGTCTAATATGTCCATTTATATGACTTTTCCGCACTTTGAAAAAAGTCAAGAAAACACGATTTTACGATCACTAGAGAGTAAAAACTCTTATTTCTTGACTTAACGTAAACTCACTTTTATTGCTATTTTAAGGTGTATTATGATCTAATATGTCCATTTATATGACTTATCCGCACTTTGAAAAAGTCAAGAAAACACGATTTTACGATCACTAGAGAGTAAAAACTCTTATTTCTTGACTTAACGTAAACTCACTTTTATTGCTATTTTAAGGTGTATTATGGTCTAATATGTCCATTTATAAGACTTTTCCGCACTTTGAAAAAAGTCAAGAAAACACGATTTTACGCTCACTAGAGGGTAAAAATTCTTATTTCTTGACTTAACGTAAACTCACTTTTATTGCTATTTTAAGCTGTATTATGGTCTGATATGTCCATTTATATGACTTTTCCGCACTTTGAAAAAAGTCAAGAAAACACGATTTTACGCTCACTAGAGAGTAAAAATTCTTATTTCTTGACTTAACATAAAGTAACTTTTATTGCTATTTTAAGGTGTATTATGGTCTAATATGTCCATTTATATGACTTTTCCGCACTTTGAAAAAAGTCAAGAAAACACGATTTTACGCTCACTAGAGGGTAAAAATTCTTATTTCTTGACTTAACGTAAACTCACTTTTATTGCTATTTTAAGCTGTATTATGGTCTGATATGTCCATTTATATGAGTTTTCCGCACTTTGAAAAAGGTCAAGAAAACACGATTCTACGATCACTAGAGAGTAAAAACTCTTATTTCTTGACTTAACGTAAACTCACTTTTATTGCTATTTTAAGGTGTATTATGGTCTAATATGTCCATTTATATGACTTTTCCGCACTTTGAAAAAAGTCAAGAAAACACGATATTACACTAGAGAGTAAAAACTCTTATTTCTTGACTGAACGTAAACTCATTTTTATTGCTATATTAAGGTGTATTATGGTCTGATATGTCCATTTATATGACTTTTCCGCACTTTGAAAAAAGTCAAGAAAACACGATTTTACGATCACTAGAGAGTAAAAACTTTTATTTCTTCACTTAACGTAAACTCACTTTTATTGCTATTTTAAGGTGTATTATGGTCTAATATGTCCATTTATATGACTTTTCCGCACTTTGAAAAAAGTCAAGAAAACACGATTTTACGATCACTAGAGAGTAAAAACTCTTATTTCTTGACCTAACGTAAACTCACTTTTATTGCTATTTTAAGGTGTATTTTGGTCTGATATGTCCATTTATATGACTTTCCGCACTTTGAAAAAAGTCAAGAAAACACGATTTTACGATCACTAGAGAGTAAAAACTCTTATTTCTTGACTTAACGTAAACTCACTTTAATTGCTATTTTAAGGTGTATTATGGTCTAATATGTCCATTTATATGACTTTTCCGCACTTTGAAAAAAGTCAAGAAAACACGATTTTACGATCACTAGAGAGTAAAAACTCTTATTTCTTGACTTAACGTAAACTCACTTTTATTGCTATTTTAAGGTGTATTATGATCTAATATGTCCATTTATATGACTTATCCGCACTTTGAAAAAAGTCAAGAAAACACGATTTTACGATCACTAGAGAGTAAAAACTCTTATTTCTTGACTTAACGTAAACTCACTTTTATTGCTATTTTAAGGTGTATTATGGTCTAATATGTCCATTTATATGACTTTTCCGCACTTTGAAAAAAGTTAAGAAAACACGATTTTACGCTCACTAGAGGGTAAAAATACTTATTTCTTGACTTAACGTAAACTCACTTTTATTGCTATTTTAAGCTGTATTATGGTCTGATGTGTCCATTTATATGACTTTTCCGCACTTTGAAAAAAGTCAAGAAAACACGATTTTACTATCACTAGAGAGTAAAAACTCTTATTTCTTGACTTAACGTAAACTCACTTTTATTGCTATTTTAAGGTGTATTATGGTCTAATATGTCCATTTATATGACTTTTCCGCACTTTGAAAAAAGTCAAGAAAACATGATTTTACGATCACTAGAGAGTAAAAACTCTTATTTCTTGACTTAACGTAAACTCACTTTTATTGCTATTTTAAGGTGTATTATGGTCTAATATGTCCATTTATATGACTTTTCCGCACTTTGAAAAAAGTCAAGAAAACACGGTTTTACGATCACTAGAGAGTAAAAACTCTTATTTCTTGAGTTAACGTAAACTCACTTTTATTGCTATTTTAAGGTGTATTATGGTCTAGTATGTCCATTTATATGACTTTTGCGCACTTTGAAAAAAGTCAAGAAAACACGATTTTACGCTCACTAGAGAGTAAAAATTCTTATTTCTTGACTTAACATAAAGTAACTTTTATTGCTATTTTAAGGTGTATTATGGTCTAATATGTCCATTTATATGACTTTTCCGCACTTTGAAAAAAGTCAAGAAAACACGATTTTACGATCACTAGAGAGTAAAAACTCTTATTTCTTGACTTAACGTAAACTCACTTTTATTGCTATTTTAAGGTGTATTATGGTCTAATATGTCCATTTATATGACTTTTCCGCACTTTGAAAAAAGTCAAGAAAACACGATTTTACGCTCACTAGAGGGTAAAAATTCTTATTTCTTGACTTAACGTAAACTCACTTTTATTGCTATTTTAAGCTGTATTATGGTCTGATATGTCCATTTATATGACTTTTCCGCACTTTGAAAAAAGTAAAGAAAACACGATTTTACGCTCACTAGAGAGTAAAAATTCTTATTTCTTGACTTAACATAAAGTAACTTTTATTGCTATTTTAAGGTGTATTATGGTCTAATATGTCCATTTATATGACTTTTCCGCACTTTGAAAAAAGTCAAGAAAACACTATTTTACGATCACTAGAGAGTAAAAACTTTTATTTCTTCACTTAACGTAAACTCACTTTTATTGCTATTTTAAGGTGTATTATGGTCTAATATGTCCATTTATATGACTTTTCCGCACTTTGAAAAAAGTCAAGAAAACACGATTTTACGATCACTAGAGAGTAAAAACTCTTATTTCTTGACCTAACGTAAACTCACTTTTATTGCTATTTTAAGGTGTATTTTGGTCTGATATGTCCATTTATATGACTTTTCCGCACTTTGAAAAAAGTCAAGAAAACACGATTTTACGCTCACTAGAGGGTAAAAATTCTTATTTTACTTAACGTAAACTCACTTTTATTGCTATCTTAAGCTGTATTATGGTCTAATATGTCCATTTATATGACTTTTCCGCACTTTGAAAAAAGTCAAGAAAACACGATTTTACGATCACTAGAGAGTAAAAACTCTTATTTCTTGACTTAACGTAAACTCATTTTTATTGCTATATTAAGGTGTATTATGGTCTGATATGTCCATTTATATGACTTTTCCGCACTTTGAAAAAAGTCAAGAAAACACGATTTTACGATCACTAGAGAGTAAAAACTCTTATTTCTTGAGTTAACGTAAACTCACTTTTATTGCTATTTTAAGGTGTATTATGGTCTAATATGTCCATTTATATGACTTTTCCGCACTTTGAAAAAAGTCAAGAAAACACGATTTTACGCTCACTAGAGGGTAAAAATTCTTATTTGACTTAACGTAAACTCACTTTTATTGCTATCTTAAGCTGTATTATGGTCTGATATGTCCATTTATATGACTTTTCCGCACTTTGAAAAAAGTCAAGAAAACACGATTTTACGCTCACTAGAGAGTAAAAATTCTTATTTCTTGACTTAACATAAAGTAACTTTTATTGCTATTTTAAGGTGTATTATGGTCTAATATGTCCATTTATATGACTTTTCCGCACTTTGAAAAAAGTCAAGAAAACACGATTTTAGGATCACTAGAGAGTAAAAACTCTTATTTCTTGACTTAACGTAAACTCATTTTTATTGCTATATTAAGGTGTATTATGGTCTGATATGTCCATTTATATGACTTTTCCGCACTTTGAAAAAAGTCAAGAAAACACGATTTTACGCTCACTAGAGAGTAAAAATTCTTATTTCTTGACTTAACATAAAGTAACTTTTATTGCTATTTTAAGGTGTATTATGGTCTAATATGTCCATTTATATGACTTTTCCGCACTTTGAAAAAAGTCAAGAAAACACGATTTTACGATCACTAGAGAGTAAAAACTCTTATTTCTTGACTTAACGTAAACTCACTTTTATTGCTATTTTAAGGTGTATTATGGTCTAATATGTCCATTTATATGACTTTTCCGCACTTTGAAAGCAGTCAAGAAAACACGATTTTACGCTCACTAGAGGGTAAAAATTCTTATTTCTTGACTTAACGTAAACTCACTTTTATTGCTATTTTAAGCTGTATTATGGTCTGATATGTCCATTTATATGACTTTTCCGCACTTTGAAAAAAGTCAAGAAAACACGATTTTACGCTCACTAGAGAGTAAAAATTCTTATTTCTTGACTTAACATAAAGTAACTTTTATTGCTATTTTAAGGTGTATTATGGTCTAATATGTCCATTTATATGACTTTTCCGCACTTTGAAAAAAGTCAAGAAAACACGATTTTACGCTCACTAGAGGGTAAAAATTCTTATTTCTTGACTTAACGTAAACTCACTTTTATTGCTATTTTAAGCTGTATTATGGTCTGATATGTCCATTTATATGAGTTTTCCGCACTTTGAAAAAAGTCAAGAAAACACGATTCTACGATCACTAGAGAGTAAAAACTCTTATTTCTTGACTTAACGTAAACTCACTTTTATTGCTATTTTAAGGTGTATTATGGTCTAATATGTCCATTTATATGACTTTTCCGCACTTTGAAAAAAGTCAAGAAAACACGATTTTACGATCACTAGAGAGTAAAAACTCTTATTTCTTGACTTAACGTAAACTCATTTTTATTGCTATATTAAGGTGTATTATGGTCTGATATGTCCATTTATATGACTTTTCCGCACTTTGAAAAAAGTCAAGAAAACACGATTTTACGATCACTAGAGAGTAAAAACTCTTATTTCTTGAGTTAACGTAAACTCACTTTTATTGCTATTTTAAGGTGTATTATGGTCTAATATGTCCATTTATATGACTTTTCCGCACTTTGAAAAAAGTCAAGAAAACACGATTTTACGCTCACTAGAGGGTAAAAATTCTTATTTGACTTAACGTAAACTCACTTTTATTGCTATCTTAAGCTGTATTATGGTCTGATATGTCCATTTATATGACTTTTATGCACTTTGAAAAAAGTCAAGAAAACACGATTTTACGCTCACTAGAGAGTAAAAATTCTTATTTCTTGACTTAACATAAAGTAACTTTTATTGCTATTTTAAGGTGTATTATGGTCTAATATGTCCATTTATATGACTTTTCCGCACTTTGAAAAAAGTCAAGAAAACACGATTTTACGATCACTAGAGAGTAAAAACTCTTATTTCTTGACTTAACGTAAACTCATTTTTATTGCTATATTAAGGTGTATTATGGTCTGATATGTCCATTTATATGACTTTTCCGCACTTTGAAAAAAGTCAAGAAAACACGATTTTACGCTCACTAGAGAGTAAAAATTCTTATTTCTTGACTTAACATAAAGTAACCTTTATTGCTATTTTAAGGTGTATTATGGTCTAATATGTCCATTTATATGACTTTTCCGCACTTTGAAAAAAGTCAAGAAAACACGATTTTACGCTCACTAGAGGGTAAAAATTCTTATTTCTTGACTTAACGTAAACTCACTTTTATTGCTATGTTAAGGTGTATTATGGTCTAATATGTCCATTTATATGACTTTTCCGCACTTTGAAAAAAGTCAAGAAAACACGATTTTACGCTCACTAGAGGGTAAAAATTCTTATTTCTTGACTTAACGTAAACTCACTTTTATTGCTATTTTAAGGTGTATTATGGTCTGATATGTCCATTTATATGACTTTTCCGCACTTTGAAAAAAGTCAAGAAAACACGATTTTACGCTCACTAGAGAGTAAAAATTCTTATTTCTTGACTTAACATAAAGTAACTTTTATTGCTATTTTAAGGTGTATTATGGTCTAATATGTCCATTTATATGACTTTTCCGCACTTTGAAAAAAGTCAAGATAACACGATTTTACGATCACTAGAGAGTAAAAACTCTTATTTCTTGACTTAACGTAAACTCACTTTTATTGCTATTTTAAGGTGTATTATGGTCTAATATGTCCATTTATATGACTTTTCCGCATTTTGAAAAAAGTCAAGAAAACACGATTTTACGCTCACTAGAGTGTAAAAATTCTTATTTCTTGACTTAACGTAAACTCACATTTATTGCTATTTTAAGCTGTATGATGGTCTGATATGTCCATTTATATGACTTTTCCGCACTTTGAAAAGAGTCAAGAAAACACGATTTTACGATCACTAGAGAGTAAAAACTCTTATTTCTTGACTTAACGTAAACTCACTTTAATTGCAATTTTAAGGTGTATTATGGTCTAATATGTCCATTTATATGACTTTTCCGCACTTTGAAAAAAGTCAAGAAAACACGATTTTACGATCACTAGAGAGTAAAAACTCTTATTTCTTGACTTAACGTAAACTCACTTTTATTGCTATTTTAAGGTGTATTATGATCTAATATGTCCATTTATATGACTTATCCGCACTTTGAAAAAAGTCAAGAAAACACGATTTTACGATCACTAGAGAGTAAAAACTCTTATTTCTTGACTTAACGTAAACTCACTTTTATTGCTATTTTAAGGTGTATTATGGTCTAATATGTCCATTTATAAGACTTTTCCGCACTTTGAAAAAAGTCAAGAAAACACGATTTTACGCTCACTAGAGGGTAAAAATTCTTATTTCTTGACTTAACGTAAACTCACTTTTATTGCTATTTTAAGCTGTATTATGGTCTGATATGTCCATTTATATGACTTTTCCGCACTTTGAAAAAAGTCAAGAAAACACGATTTTACGCTCACTAGAGAGTAAAAATTCTTATTTCTTGACTTAACATAAAGTAACTTTTATTGCTATTTTAAGGTGTATTATGGTCTAATATGTCCATTTATATGACTTTTCCGCACTTTGAAAAAAGTCAAGAAAACACGATTTTACGATCACTAGAGAGTAAAAACTCTTATTTCTTGACTTAACGTAAACTCACTTTTATTGCTATTTTAAGGTGTATTATGGTCTAATATGTCCATTTATATGACTTTTCCGCACTTTGAAAAAAGTCAAGAAAACACGATTTTACGCTCACTAGAGGGTAAAAATTCTTATTTCTTGACTTAACGTAAACTCACTTTTATTGCTATTTTAAGCTGTATTATGGTCTGATATGTCCATTTATATGACTTTTCCGCACTTTGAAAAAAGTCAAGAAAACACGATTTTACGCTCACTAGAGAGTAAAAATTCTTATTTCTTGACTTAACATAAAGTAACTTTTATTGCTATTTTAAGGTGTATTATGGTCTAATATGTCCATTTATATGACTTTTCCGCACTTTGAAAAAAGTCAAGAAAACACGATTTTACGCTCACTAGAGGGTAAAAATTCTTATTTCTTGACTTAACGTAAACTCACTTTTATTGCTATTTTAAGCTGTATTATGGTCTGATATGTCCATTTATATGAGTTTTCCGCACTTTGAAAAAAGTCAAGAAAACACGATTCTACGATCACTAGAGAGTAAAAACTCTTATTTCTTGACTTAACGTAAACTCACTTTTATTGCTATTTTAAGGTGTATTATGGTCTAATATGTCCATTTATATGACTTTTCCGCACTTTGAAAAAAGTCAAGAAAACACGATTTTACACTAGAGAGTAAAAACTCTTATTTCTTGACTGAACGTAAACTCATTTTTATTGCTATATTAAGGTGTATTATGGTCTGATATGTCCATTTATATGACTTTTCCGCACTTTGAAAAAAGTCAAGAAAACACGATTTTACGATCACTAGAGAGTAAAAACTCTTATTTCTTGACTTAACGTAACCTCACTTTTATTGCTATTTTAAGGTGTATTATGGTCTAATATGTCCATTTATATGACTTTTCCGCACTTTGAAAAAAGTTAAGAAAACACGATTTTACGCTCACTAGAGGGTAAAAATACTTATTTCTTGACTTAACGTAAACTCACTTTTATTGCTATTTTAAGCTGTATTATGGTCTGATGTGTCCATTTATATGACTTTTCCGCACTTTGAAAAAAGTCAAGAAAACACTATTTTACGATCACTAGAGAGTAAAAACTTTTATTTCTTCACTTAACGTAAACTCACTTTTATTGCTATTTTAAGGTGTATTATGGTCTAATATGTCCATTTATATGACTTTTCCGCACTTTGAAAAAAGTCAAGAAAACACGATTTTACGATCACTAGAGAGTAAAAACTCTTATTTCTTGACCTAACGTAAACTCACTTTTATTGCTATTTTAAGGTGTATTTTGGTCTGATATGTCCATTTATATGACTTTCCGCACTTTGAAAAAAGTCAAGAAAACACGATTTTACGATCACTAGAGAGTAAAAACTCTTATTTCTTGACTTAACGTAAACTCACTTTAATTGCTATTTTAAGGTGTATTATGGTCTAATATGTCCATTTATATGACTTTTCCGCACTTTGAAAAAAGTCAAGAAAACACGATTTTACGATCACTAGAGAGTAAAAACTCTTATTTCTTGACTTAACGTAAACTCACTTTTATTGCTATTTTAAGGTGTATTATGATCTAATATGTCCATTTATATGACTTATCCGCACTTTGAAAAAAGTCAAGAAAACACGATTTTACGATCACTAGAGAGTAAAAACTCTTATTTCTTGACTTAACGTAAACTCACTTTTATTGCTATTTTAAGCTGTATTATGGTCTAATATGTCCATTTATATGACTTTTCCGCACTTTGAAAAAAGTCAAGAAAACACGATTTTACGCTCACTAGAGGGTAAAAATTCTTATTTCTTGACTTAACGTAAACTCACTTTTATTGCTATTTTAAGCTGTATTATGGTCTGATATGTCCATTTATATGACTTTTCCGCACTTTGAAAAAAGTCAAGAAAACACGATTTTACGCTCACTAGAGAGTAAAAATTCTTATTTCTTGACTTAACATAAAGTAACTTTTATTGCTATTTTAAGGTGTATTATGGTCTAATATGTCCATTTATATGACTTTTCCGCACTTTGAAAAAAGTCAAGAAAACACGATTTTACGATCACTAGAGAGTAAAAACTCTTATTTCTTGACTTAACGTAAACTCACTTTTATTGCTATTTTAAGGTGTATTATGGTCTAATATGTCCATTTATATGACTTTTCCGCACTTTGAAAAAAGTCAAGAAAACACGATTTTACGCTCACTAGAGGGTAAAAATTCTTATTTCTTGACTTAACGTAAACTCACTTTTATTGCTATTTTAAGGTGTATTATGGTCTAATATGTCCATTTATATGACTTTTCCGCACTTTGAAAAAAGTCAAGAAAACGTGATTTTACGATCACTAGAGAGTAAAAACTCTTATTTCTTGACTTAACGTAAACTCACTTTTATTGCTATTTTAAGGTGTATTATGGTCTAATATGTCCATTTATATGACTTTTCCGCACTTTGAAAAAAGTCAAGAAAACACGGTTTTACGATCACTAGAGAGTAAAAACTCTTATTTCTTGAGTTAACGTAAACTCACTTTTATTGCTATTTTAAGGTGTATTATGGTCTAATATGTCCATTTATATGACTTTTCCGCACTTTGAAAAAAAGTCAAGAAAACACGATTTTACGCTCACTAGAGGGTAAAAATTCTTATTTCTTGACTTAACGTAAACTCACTTTTATTGCTATCTTAAGCTGTATTATGGTCTGATATGTCCATTTATATGACTTTTCCGCACTTTGAAAAAAGTCAAGAAAACACGATTTTACGCTCACTAGAGAGTAAAAATTCTTATTTCTTGACTTAACATAAAGTAACCTTTATTGCTATTTTAAGGTGTATTATGGTCTAATATGTCCATTTATATGACTTTTCCGCACTTTGAAAAAAGTCAAGAAAACACGATTTTACGCTCACTAGAGGGTAAAAATTCTTATTTCTTGACTTAACGTAAACTCACTTTTATTGCTATTTTAAGGTGTATTATGGTCTAATATGTCCATTTATATGACATTTCCGCACTTTGAAAAAAGTCAAGAAAACGTGATTTTACGCTCACTAGAGGGTAAAAATTCTTATTTCTTGACTTAACGTAAACTCACTTTTATTGCTATTTTAAGCTGTATTATGGTCTGATATGTCCATTTATATGACTTTTCCGCACTTTGAAAAAAGTCAAGAAAACACGATTTTACGCTCACTAGAGAGTAAAAATTCTTATTTCTTGACTTAACATAAAGTAACTTTTATTGCTATTTTAAGGTGTATTATGGTCTAATATGTCCATTTATATGACTTTTCCGCACTTTGAAAAAAGTCAAGAAAACACGATTTTACGATCACTAGAGAGTAAGAACTCTTATTTCTTGACTTAACGTAAACTCACTTTTATTGCTATTTTAAGGTGTATTATGGTCTAATATGTCCATTTATATGACTTTTCCGCACTTTGAAAAAAGTCAAGAAAACACGATTTTACGCTCACTAGAGGGTAAAAATTCTTATTTCTTGACTTAACGTAAACTCACTTTTATTGCTATTTTAAGCTGTATTATGGTCTGATATGTCCATTTATATGACTTTTCCGCACTTTGAAAAAAGTCAAGAAAACACGATTTTACGCTCACTAGAGAGTAAAAATTCTTATTTCTTGACTTAACATAAAGTAACTTTTATTGCTATTTTAAGGTGTATTACGGTCTAATATGTCCATTTATATGACTTTTCCGCACTTTGAAAAAAGTCAAGAAAACACGATTTTACGCTCACTAGAGGGTAAAAATTCTTATTTCTTGACCTAACGTAAACTCACTTTTATTGCTATGTTAAGGTGTATTATGGTCTAATATGTCCATTTATATGACTTTTCCGCACTTTGAAAAAAGTCAAGAAAACACGATTTTACGCTCACTAGAGGGTAAAAATTCTTATTTCTTGACTTAACGTAAACTCACTTTTATTGCTATTTTAAGCTGTATTATGGTCTGATATGTCCATTTATATGACTTTTCCGCACTTTGAAAAAAGTCAAGAAAACACGATTTTACGCTCACTAGAGAGTAAAAATTCTTATTTCTTGACTTAACATAAAGTAACTTTTATTGCTATTTTAAGGTGTATTATGGTCTAATATGTCCATTTATATGACTTTTCCGCACTTTGAAAAAAGTCAAGAAAACACGATTTTACGATCACTAGAGAGTAAAAACTCTTATTTCTTGACTTAACGTAAACTCACTTTTATTGCTATTTTAAGGTGTATTATGGTCTAATATGTCCATTTATATGACTTTTCCGCACTTTGAAAAAAGTCAAGAAAACACGATTTTACGCTCACTAGAGGGTAAAAATTCTTATTTCTTGACTTAACGTAAACTCACTTTTATTGCTATTTTAAGGTGTATTATGGTCTAATATGTCCATTTATATGACTTTTCCGCACTTTGAAAAAAGTCAAGAAAACGTGATTTTACGATCACTAGAGAGTAAAAACTCTTATTTCTTGACTTAACGTAAACTCACTTTTATTGCTATTTTAAGGTGTATTATGGTCTAATATGTCCATTTATATGACTTTTCCGCACTTTGAAAAAAGTCAAGAAAACACGGTTTTACGATCACTAGAGAGTAAAAACTCTTATTTCTTGAGTTAACGTAAACTCACTTTTATTGCTATTTTAAGGTGTATTATGGTCTAATATGTCCATTTATATGACTTTTCCGCACTTTGAAAAAAGTCAAGAAAACACGATTTTACGCTCACTAGAGGGTAAAAATTCTTATTTGACTTAACGTAAACTCACTTTTATTGCTATCTTAAGCTGTATTATGGTCTGATATGTCCATTTATATGACTTTTCCGCACTTTGAAAAAAGTCAAGAAAACACGATTTTACGCTCACTAGAGAGTAAAAATTCTTATTTCTTGACTTAACATAAAGTAACTTCTTTTGCTATTTTAAGGTGTATTATGGTCTAATATGTCCATTTATATGACTTTTCCGCACTTTGAAAAAAAGTCAAGAAAACACGATTTTACGATCACTAGAGAGTAAAAACTCTTATTTCTTGACTTAACGTAAACTCATTTTTATTGCTATATTAAGGTGTATTATGGTCTGATATGTCCATTTATATGACTTTTCCGCACTTTGAAAAAAGTCAAGAAAACACGATTTTACGCTCACTAGAGAGTAAAAATTCTTATTTCTTGACTTAACATAAAGTAACCTTTATTGCTATTTTAAGGTGTATTATGGTCTAATATGTCCATTTATATGACTTTTCCGCACTTTGAAAAAAGTCAAGAAAACACGATTTTACGCTCACTAGAGGGTAAAAATTCTTATTTCTTGACCTAACGTAAACTCACTTTTATTGCTATGTTAAGGTGTATTATGGTCTAATATGTCCATTTATATGACTTTTCCGCACTTTGAAAAAAGTCAAGAAAACACGATTTTACGCTCACTAGAGGGTAAAAATTCTTATTTCTTGACTTAACGTAAACTCACTTTTATTGCTATTTTAAGCTGTATTATGGTCTGATATGTCCATTTATATGACTTTTCCGCACTTTGAAAAAAGTCAAGAAAACACGATTTTACGCTCACTAGAGAGTAAAAATTCGTATTTCTTGACTTAACATAAAGTAACTTTTATTGCTATTTTAAGGTGTATTATGGTCTAATATGTCCATTTATATGACTTTTCCGCACTTTGAAAAAAGTCAAGATAACACGATTTTACGATCACTAGAGAGTAAAAACTCTTATTTCTTGACTTAACGTAAACTCACTTTTATTGCTATTTTAAGGTGTATTATGGTCTAATATGTCCATTTATATGACTTTTCCGCACTTTGAAAAAAGTCAAGAAAACACGATTTTACGCTCACTAGAGGGTAAAAATTCTTATTTCTTGACTTAACGTAAACTCACTTTTATTGCTATTTTAAGCTGTATTATGGTCTGATATGTCCATTTATATGACTTTTCCGCACTTTGAAAAAAGTCAAGAAAACACGATTTTACGCTCACTAGAGAGTAAAAATTCTTATTTCTTGACTTAACATAAAGTAACTTTTATTGCTATTTTAAGGTGTATTACGGTCTAATATGTCCATTTATATGACTTTTCCGCACTTTGAAAAAAGTCAAGAAAACACGATTTTACGCTCACTAGAGGGTAAAAATTCTTATTTCTTGACTTAACGTAAACTCACTTTTATTGCTATTTTAAGCTGTATTATGGTCTGATATGTCCATTTATATGAGTTTTCCGCACTTTGAAAAAAGTCAAGAAAACACGATTCTACGCTCACTAGAGAGTAAAAACTCTTATTTCTTGACTTAACGTAAACTCACTTTTATTGCTATTTTAAGGTGTATTATGGTCTAATATGTCCATTTATATGACTTTTCCGCACTTTGAAAAAAGTCAAGAAAACACGATTTTACGATCACTAGAGAGTAAAAACTCTTATTTCTTGACTTAACGTAAACTCATTTTTATTGCTATATTAAGGTGTATTATGGTCTGATATGTCCATTTATATGACTTTTCCGCACTTTGAAAAAAGTCAAGAAAACACGATTTTACGATCACTAGAGAGTAAAAACTCTTATTTCTTGACTTAACGTAAACTCACTTTTATTGCTATTTTAAGGTGTATTATGGTCTAATATGTCCATTTATATGACTTTTCCGCACTTTGAAAAAAGTTAAGAAAACACGATTTTACGCTCACTAGAGGGTAAAAATACTTATTTCTTGACTTAACGTAAACTCACTTTTATTGCTATTTTAAGCTGTATTATGGTCTGATGTGTCCATTTATATGACTTTTCCGCACTTTGAAAAAAGTCAAGAAAACACGATTTTACTATCACTAGAGAGTAAAAACTCTTATTTCTTGACTTAACGTAAACTCACTTTTATTGCTATTTTAAGGTGTATTATGGTCTAATATGTCCATTTATATGACTTTTCCGCACTTTGAAAAAAGTCAAGAAAACGTGATTTTACGATCACTAGAGAGTAAAAACTCTTATTTCTTGACTTAACGTAAACTCACTTTTATTGCTATTTTAAGGTGTATTATGGTCTAATATGTCCATTTATATGACTTTTCCGCACTTTGAAAAAAGTCAAGAAAACACGGTTTTACGATCACTAGAGAGTAAAAACTCTTATTTCTTGAGTTAACGTAAACTCACTTTTATTGCTATTTTAAGGTGTATTATGGTCTAATATGTCCATTTATATGACTTTTCCGCACTTTGAAAAAAGTCAAGAAAACACGATTTTACGCTCACTAGAGGGTAAAAATTCTTATTTGACTTAACGTAAACTCACTTTTATTGCTATCTTAAGCTGTATTATGGTCTGATATGTCCATTTATATGACTTTTCCGCACTTTGAAAAAAGTCAAGAAAACACGATTTTACGCTCACTAGAGAGTAAAAATTCTTATTTCTTGACTTAACATAAAGTAACTTTTATTGCTATTTTAAGGTGTATTATGGTCTAATATGTCCATTTATATGACTTTTCCGCACTTTGAAAAAAGTCAAGAAAACACGATTTTACGATCACTAGAGAGTAAAAACTCTTATTTCTTGACTTAACGTAAACTCATTTTTATTGCAATATTAAGGTGTATTATGGTCTGATATGTCCATTTATATGACTTTTCCGCACTTTGAAAAAAGTCAAGAAAACACGATTTTACGCTCACTAGAGAGTAAAAATTCTTATTTCTTGACTTAACATAAAGTAACCTTTATTGCTATTTTAAGGTGTATTATGGTCTAATATGTCCATTTATATGACTTTTCCGCACTTTGATAAAAGTCAAGAAAACACGATTTTACGCTCACTAGAGAGTAAAAATTCTTATTTCTTGACTTAACATAAAGTAACTTTTATTGCTATTTTAAGGTGTATTATGGTCTAATATGTCCATTTATATGACTTTTCCGCACTTTGAAAAAAGTCAAGATAACACGATTTTACGATCACTAGAGAGTAAAAACTCTTATTTCTTGACTTAACGTAAACTCACTTTTATTGCTATTTTAAGGTGTATTATGGTCTAATATGTCCATTTATATGAATTTTCCGCACTTTGAAAAAAGTCAAGAAAACACGATTTTACGCTCACTAGAGTGTAAAAATTCTTATTTCTTGACTTAACATAAACTCACATTTATTGCTATTTTAAGGTGTATTATGGTCTAATATGTCCATTTATATGACTTTTCCGCACTTTGAAAAAAGTCAAGAAAACACGATTTTACGATCACTAGAGAGTAAAAACTCTTATTTCTTGACTTAACGTAAACTCACTTTTATTGCTATTTTAAGGTGTATTATGGTCTAATATGTCCATTTATATGACTTTTCCGCACTTTGAAAAAAGTCAAGAAAACACGATTTTACGCTCACTAGAGGGTAAAAATTCTTATTTCTTGACTTAACGTAAACTCACTTTTATTGCTATTTTAAGGTGTATTATGGTCTAATATGTCCATTTATATGACTTTTCCGCACTTTGAAAAAAGTCAAGAAAACGTGATTTTACGATCACTAGAGAGTAAAAACTCTTATTTCTTGACTTAACGTAAACTCACTTTTATTGCTATTTTAAGGTGTATTATGGTCTAATATGTCCATTTATATGACTTTTCCGCACTTTGAAAAAAGTCAAGAAAACACGGTTTTACGATCACTAGAGAGTAAAAACTCTTATTTCTTGAGTTAACGTAAACTCACTTTTATTGCTATTTTAAGGTGTATTATGGTCTAATATGTCCATTTATATGACTTTTCCGCACTTTGAAAAAAGTCAAGAAAACACGATTTTACGCTCACTAGAGGGTAAAAATTCTTATTTGACTTAACGTAAACTCACTTTTATTGCTATCTTAAGCTGTATTATGGTCTGATATGTCCATTTATATGACTTTTCCGCACTTTGAAAAAAGTCAAGAAAACACGATTTTACGCTCACTAGAGAGTAAAAATTCTTATTTCTTGACTTAACATAAAGTAACTTCTTTTGCTATTTTAAGGTGTATTATGGTCTAATATGTCCATTTATATGACTTTTCCGCACTTTGAAAAAAGTCAAGAAAACACGATTTTACGATCACTAGAGAGTAAAAACTCTTATTTCTTGACTTAACGTAAACTCATTTTTATTGCTATATTAAGGTGTATTATGGTCTGATATGTCCATTTATATGACTTTTCCGCACTTTGAAAAAAGTCAAGAAAACACGATTTTACGCTCACTAGAGAGTAAAAATTCTTATTTCTTGACTTAACATAAAGTAACCTTTATTGCTATTTTAAGGTGTATTATGGTCTAATATGTCCATTTATATGACTTTTCCGCACTTTGAAAAAAGTCAAGAAAACACGATTTTACGCTCACTAGAGGGTAAAAATTCTTATTTCTTGACCTAACGTAAACTCACTTTTATTGCTATGTTAAGGTGTATTATGGTCTAATATGTCCATTTATATGACTTTTCCGCACTTTGAAAAAAGTCAAGAAAACACGATTTTACGCTCACTAGAGGGTAAAAATTCTTATTTCTTGACTTAACGTAAACTCACTTTTATTGCTATTTTAAGCTGTATTATGGTCTGATATGTCCATTTATATGACTTTTCCGCACTTTGAAAAAAGTCAAGAAAACACGATTTTACGCTCACTAGAGAGTAAAAATTCGTATTTCTTGACTTAACATAAAGTAACTTTTATTGCTATTTTAAGGTGTATTATGGTCTAATATGTCCATTTATATGACTTTTCCGCACTTTGAAAAAAGTCAAGATAACACGATTTTACGATCACTAGAGAGTAAAAACTCTTATTTCTTGACTTAACGTAAACTCACTTTTATTGCTATTTTAAGGTGTATTATGGTCTAATATGTCCATTTATATGACTTTTCCGCACTTTGAAAAAAGTCAAGAAAACACGATTTTACGCTCACTAGAGGGTAAAAATTCTTATTTCTTGACTTAACGTAAACTCACTTTTATTGCTATTTTAAGCTGTATTATGGTCTGATATGTCCATTTATATGACTTTTCCGCACTTTGAAAAAAGTCAAGAAAACACGATTTTACGCTCACTAGAGAGTAAAAATTCTTATTTCTTGACTTAACATAAAGTAACTTTTATTGCTATTTTAAGGTGTATTACGGTCTAATATGTCCATTTATATGACTTTTCCGCACTTTGAAAAAAGTCAAGAAAACACGATTTTACGCTCACTAGAGGGTAAAAATTCTTATTTCTTGACTTAACGTAAACTCACTTTTATTGCTATTTTAAGCTGTATTATGGTCTGATATGTCCATTTATATGAGTTTTCCGCACTTTGAAAAAAGTCAAGAAAACACGATTCTACGCTCACTAGAGAGTAAAAACTCTTATTTCTTGACTTAACGTAAACTCACTTTTATTGCTATTTTAAGGTGTATTATGGTCTAATATGTCCATTTATATGACTTTTCCGCACTTTGAAAAAAGTCAAGAAAACACGATTTTACGATCACTAGAGAGTAAAAACTCTTATTTCTTGACTTAACGTAAACTCATTTTTATTGCTATATTAAGGTGTATTATGGTCTGATATGTCCATTTATATGACTTTTCCGCACTTTGAAAAAAGTCAAGAAAACACGATTTTACGATCACTAGAGAGTAAAAACTCTTATTTCTTGACTTAACGTAAACTCACTTTTATTGCTATTTTAAGGTGTATTATGGTCTAATATGTCCATTTATATGACTTTTCCGCACTTTGAAAAAAGTTAAGAAAACACGATTTTACGCTCACTAGAGGGTAAAAATACTTATTTCTTGACTTAACGTAAACTCACTTTTATTGCTATTTTAAGCTGTATTATGGTCTGATGTGTCCATTTATATGACTTTTCCGCACTTTGAAAAAAGTCAAGAAAACACGATTTTACTATCACTAGAGAGTAAAAACTCTTATTTCTTGACTTAACGTAAACTCACTTTTATTGCTATTTTAAGGTGTATTATGGTCTAATATGTCCATTTATATGACTTTTCCGCACTTTGAAAAAAGTCAAGAAAACGTGATTTTACGATCACTAGAGAGTAAAAACTCTTATTTCTTGACTTAACGTAAACTCACTTTTATTGCTATTTTAAGGTGTATTATGGTCTAATATGTCCATTTATATGACTTTTCCGCACTTTGAAAAAAGTCAAGAAAACACGGTTTTACGATCACTAGAGAGTAAAAACTCTTATTTCTTGAGTTAACGTAAACTCACTTTTATTGCTATTTTAAGGTGTATTATGGTCTAATATGTCCATTTATATGACTTTTCCGCACTTTGAAAAAAGTCAAGAAAACACGATTTTACGCTCACTAGAGGGTAAAAATTCTTATTTGACTTAACGTAAACTCACTTTTATTGCTATCTTAAGCTGTATTATGGTCTGATATGTCCATTTATATGACTTTTCCGCACTTTGAAAAAAGTCAAGAAAACACGATTTTACGCTCACTAGAGAGTAAAAATTCTTATTTCTTGACTTAACATAAAGTAACTTTTATTGCTATTTTAAGGTGTATTATGGTCTAATATGTCCATTTATATGACTTTTCCGCACTTTGAAAAAAGTCAAGAAAACACGATTTTACGATCACTAGAGAGTAAAAACTCTTATTTCTTGACTTAACGTAAACTCATTTTTATTGCAATATTAAGGTGTATTATGGTCTGATATGTCCATTTATATGACTTTTCCGCACTTTGAAAAAAGTCAAGAAAACACGATTTTACGCTCACTAGAGAGTAAAAATTCTTATTTCTTGACTTAACATAAAGTAACCTTTATTGCTATTTTAAGGTGTATTATGGTCTAATATGTCCATTTATATGACTTTTCCGCACTTTGATAAAAGTCAAGAAAACACGATTTTACGCTCACTAGAGAGTAAAAATTCTTATTTCTTGACTTAACATAAAGTAACTTTTATTGCTATTTTAAGGTGTATTATGGTCTAATATGTCCATTTATATGACTTTTCCGCACTTTGAAAAAAGTCAAGATAACACGATTTTACGATCACTAGAGAGTAAAAACTCTTATTTCTTGACTTAACGTAAACTCACTTTTATTGCTATTTTAAGGTGTATTATGGTCTAATATGTCCATTTATATGAATTTTCCGCACTTTGAAAAAAGTCAAGAAAACACGATTTTACGCTCACTAGAGTGTAAAAATTCTTATTTCTTGACTTAACATAAACTCACATTTATTGCTATTTTAAGCTGTATTATGGTCTGATATGTCCATTTATATGACTTTTCCGCACTTTGAAAAGAGTCAAGAAAACACGATTTTACGATCACTAGAGAGTAAAAACTCTTATTTCTTGACTTAACGTAAACTCACTTTAATTGCAATTTTAAGGTGTATTATGGTCTAATATGTCCATTTATATGACTTTTCCGCACTTTGAAAAAAGTCAAGAAAACACGATTTTACGATCACTAGAGAGTAAAGACTCTTATTTCTTGACTTAACGTAAACTCACTTTTATTGCTATTTTAAGGTGTATTATGATCTAATATGTCCATTTATATGACTTATCCGCACTTTGAAAAAAGTCAAGAAAACACGATTTTACGATCACTAGAGAGTAAAAACTCTTATTTCTTGACTTAACGTAAACTCACTTTTATTGCTATTTTAAGGTGTATTATGGTCTAATA
Organism: Deroplatys truncata; assembly: GCA_030765065.1. Lineage (NCBI taxonomy): Eukaryota > Metazoa > Arthropoda > Insecta > Mantodea > Mantidae > Deroplatys > Deroplatys truncata. The sequence continues at coordinate 29,634 of JAUKNL010000352.1, forward strand.
TGTCCATTTATATGACTTTTCCGCACTTTGAAAAAAGTCAAGAAAACACGATTTTACGCTCACTAGAGGGTAAAAATTCTTATTTCTTGACTTAACGTAAACTCACTTTTATTGCTATTTTAAGCTGTATTATGGTCTGATATGTCCATTTATATGACTTTTCCGCACTTTGAAAAAAGTCAAGAAAACACGATTTTACGCTCACTAGAGAGTAAAAATTCTTATTTCTTGACTTAACATAAAGTAACTTTTATTGCTATTTTAAGGTGTATTATGGTCTAATATGTCCATTTATATGACTTTTCCGCACTTTGAAAAAAGTCAAGAAAACACGATTTTACGATCACTAGAGAGTAAAAACTCTTATTTCTTGACTTAACGTAAACTCACTTTTATTGCTATTTTAAGGTGTATTATGGTCTAATATGTCCATTTATATGACTTTTCCGCACTTTGAAAAAAGTCAAGAAAACACGATTTTACGCTCACTAGAGGGTAAAAATTCTTATTTCTTGACTTAACGTAAACTCACTTTTATTGCTATTTTAAGCTGTATTATGGTCTGATATGTCCATTTATATGACTTTTCCGCACTTTGAAAAAAGTCAAGAAAACACGATTTTACGCTCACTAGAGAGTAAAAATTCTTATTTCTTGACTTAACATAAAGTAACTTTTATTGCTATTTTAAGGTGTATTATGGTCTAATATGTCCATTTATATGACTTTTCCGCACTTTGAAAAAAGTCAAGAAAACACGATTTTACGATCACTAGAGAGTAAAAACTCTTATTTCTTGACTTAACGTAAACTCACTTTTATTGCTATTTTAAGGTGTATTATGGTCTAATATGTCCATTTATATGACTTTTCCGCACTTTGAAAAAAGTCAAGAAAACACGATTTTACGCTCACTAGAGGGTAAAAATTCTTATTTCTTGACTTAACGTAAACTCACTTTTATTGCTATTTTAAGCTGTATTATGGTCTGATATGTCCATTTATATGACTTTTCCGCACTTTGAAAAAAGTCAAGAAAACACGATTTTACGCTCACTAGAGAGTAAAAATTCTTATTTCTTGACTTAACATAAAGTAACTTTTATTGCTATTTTAAGGTGTATTATGGTCTAATATGTCCATTTATATGACTTTTCCGCACTTTGAAAAAAGTCAAGAAAACACGATTTTACGCTCACTAGAGGGTAAAAATTCTTATTTCTTGACTTAACGTAAACTCACTTTTATTTTACACCCACTAGGGCCAGAAAATCGATTTTCTTGACTTTTTGAAAACTCCGTATTTTTGGTATATACAGGCTTATTATGAGGTGATACATCAATTTATATGATTTTTAGGCAGTTTGAAAGAAGTGAAGTAAACGCGATTTTGCACTCACTAGGGGCTAGAAAATCCAATTTCTTGACTTTTTAAAAACTCAGTTATCTTGGTATATATAGGCTTGTTATAAGTTAATACATCCATTTATATGATTTTTAAGCAGTTTGAAAGAAGTGAAGTAAACGCGATTTTACACTCACTAGTGGTTAGAAATTCGAATTTCTTGACATTTTAAAAACTCAGTATTCTGGTATATATAGGTTTGTTATGACGTGAAACAACCATTTATATGAATTTTTCGAAGTATGAAGGAAGTGAAGTAAACGCGATTTTACACTCACTAGGAGCTAGAAAATCAATTTTCTTGACTTGTTAAAATCTCAATATTCTGGGTATATAGAGGCTTATTATGAGGTGATACATCCATTTATATAATTTTTAAGCAGTTTGAAAGAAGTGAAGTAAACGCGATTTTACACTCACTAGTGGCTAGAAAATCGATTTTCTTCACTTTTTCAAAACTCAGTATTTTTGGTATATATAGGCTTATTATGAGGTGATACATCCATTTATATGATTTTTAAGCAGTTTGAAAGAAGTGAAGTAAACGCGATTTTCCACTCACTAGTGACTAGAAAATCGAATTTCTTGACTTGTTGAAAACTGAATATTCTTGGAATATAGAGGCTTATTATGAGGTGATACATCCATTTATATGATTTTTAGGCAGTTTGAAAGAAGTGAAGTAAACGCGATTTTACACTCACTAGTGGCTAGAAAATCGAATTTCTTGACTTTTTAAAAACTCAACATTCTGGTATATATAGGCTTATTATGACGTGAAAAAACTATTTATATGATTTTTTCGAAGTTTGAAAGAAGTGAAGTAAACGCAATTTTACACTCACTAGGGGCTAGAAAATCAATTTTCTTGAGTTGTTAAAAACTCAATATTCTTGGTATATAGAGGCTTATTTTGAGGTGATACATCCATTTATATGATTTTTAGGCAGTTTGAAAGAAGTGAAGTAAACGCGATTTTACACTTACTAGTGGCTAGAAAATCGATTTTCTTGACTTTTTGAAAACTCAGTATTTTACGTATATATAGGCTTATTATGAGGTGATACATCCATTTATATGATTTTTATGCAGTTTGAAAGAAGTGAAGTAAACGCGATTTTACACCCACTAGAGCCAGAAAATCGATTTTCTTGACTTTTTGAAAACTCAGTATTTTTGGTATATAGAGGCTTATTATGAGGTGATACATCAATTTAAATGATTTTTAGGCAGTTTGAAAGAAGTGAAGTAAACGCGATTTTACACCCACTAGGGGCTAGAAAATCGAATTTCTTGACTTGTTAAAAACTCAATATTCTTGGTATATAAAGGCTTATTATAAGTTAATACATCAATTTATATGATTGTTAAGCAGTTTAAAAGAAGTGAAGTAAACGCGATTTTACACTCACTAGTGGCTAGAAAGTCGAATTTCTTCACTTTCTAAAAACTCAGTATTCTTGGTATATATGGGCTTATTATGACATGAAACAACCATTTATATGATTTTTTCGAAGTTTGAAAGAAGTGAAGTAAACGCGATTTTAAGCTCACTAGGGGCTAGAAAGTCGAATTTCTTCACTTTCTAAAAACTCAGTATTCTTGGTATATATGGGCTTATTATGACATGAAACAACCATTTATATGATTTTTTCGAAGTTTGAAAGAAGTGAAGTAAACGCTATTTTACACGCACTAGTGGCTAGAAAATCGATTTTCTTGACTTTTTGAAAACTCAGTATTTTTGGTATATAAAGGCTTATTATAAGTTAATACATCGATTTATATGATTTTTAAGCAGTTTGAAAGAATTGAAGTATACGCGATTTTACACTCACTAGTGGCTAGAAAATCGAATTACTTGACTTTTTAAAAACTCAGTTATCTTGGTATATATAGGCTTATTATGGCGTGAAACAACCATTTATATGATTTTTTCGAAGTTTGAAAGAAGTGAAGTAAACGCGATTTTACACTCACTAGTGGCTAGAAAATCGAATTTCTTGACTTGTGAAAAACTCAATATTCTTGGTATATAAAGGCTTATTATAAGTTAATACATCGATTTATATGATTTTTAAGCAGTTTGAAAGAAGTGAAGTAAACGCGATTTTACACTCACTAGTGGCTAGAAAATTGAATTTCTTGACTTTTTAAAAACTCAGTATTCTGGTATTTATAGGCTTGTTATGACGTAAACCAACCATTTATATGATTTTTTCGAAGTTTGAAAGAAGTGAAGTAAACGCGATTTTACACTCACTAGGGGCTAGAAAATCAATTTTCTTGACTTGTTAAAAACTCAATATTCTTGGTATATAGAGGCTTATTATGAGGTGATACATCCATTTATATAATTTTTAAGCAGTTTGAAAGAAGTGCAGTAAACGCGATTTTACACTTACTAGTGGCTAGAAAATCGATTTTTTTGACTTTTTGAAAACTCAGTATTTTACGTATATATAGGCTTATTATGAGGTGATACATCCATTTATATGATTTTTAAGCAGTTTGAAAGAAGTGAAGTAAACGCGATTTTACACCCACTAGGGCCAGAAAATCGATTTTCTTGACTTTTTGAAAACTCAGTATTTTTGGTATAAAGAGGCTTATTATGAGGTGATACATCAATTTATATGATTTTTAGGCAGTTTGAAAGAAGTGAAGTAAACGCGATTTTACACTCACTAGGGGCTAGAAAATCGATTTTCTTGACTTGTTAAAAACTCAATATTCTTGGTATATAGAGGCTTATTATGAGGTGATACATCCATTTATATGATTTTTAAGCAGTTTGAAAGAAGTGCAGTAAACGCGATTTTACACTCACTAGTGGCTAGAAAATCGATTTTCTTGACTTTTTGAAAACTCAGTATTTTACGTATGTATAGGCTTATTATGAGGTGATACATCCATTTATATGATTTTTTCGAAGTTTGAAAGAAGTGAAGTAAACGCGATTTTACACCCACTAGGGCCAGAAAATCGATTTTCTTGACTTTTTGAAAACTCCGTATTTTTGGTATATACAGGCTTATTATGAGGTGATACATCAATTTATATGATTTTTAGGCAGTTTGAAAGAAGTGAAGTAAACGCGATTTTGCACTCACTAGGGGCTAGAAAATCCAATTTCTTGACTTTTTAAAAACTCAGTTATCTTGGTATATATAGGCTTATTATAAGTTAATACATCCATTTATATGATTTTTAAGCAGTTTGAAAGAAGTGAAGTAAACGCGATTTTACACTCACTAGTGGTTAGAAATTCGAATTTCTTGACTTTTTAAAAACTCAGTATTCTGGTATATATAGGTTTGTTATGACGTGAAACAACCATTTATATGAATTTTTCGAAGTATGAAGGAAGTGAAGTAAACGCGATTTTACACTCACTAGGAGCTAGAAAATCAATTTTCTTGACTTGTTAAAATCTCAATATTCTGGGTATATAGAGGCTTATTATGAGGTGATACATCCATTTATATAATTTTTAAGCAGTTTGAAAGAAGTGAAGTAAACGCGATTTTACACTCACTAGTGGCTAGAAAATCGATTTTCTTCACTTTTTCAAAACTCAGTATTTTTGGTATATATAGGCTTATTATGAGGTGATACATCCATTTATATGATTTTTAAGCAGTTTGAAAGAAGTGAAGTAAACGCGATTTTACACTCACTAGTGACTAGAAAATCGAATTTCTTGACTTGTTGAAAACTGAATATTCTTGGAATATAGAGGCTTATTATGAGGTGATACATCCATTTATATGATTTTTAGGCAGTTTGAAAGAAGTGAAGTAAACGCGATTTTACACTCACTAGTGGCTAGAAAATCGAATTTCTTGACTTTTTAAAAACTCAACATTCTGGTATATATAGGCTTATTATGACGTGAAAAAACTATTTATATGATTTTTTCGAAGTTTGAAAGAAGTGAAGTAAACGCAATTTTACACTCACTAGGGGCTAGAAAATCAATTTTCTTGAGTTGTTAAAAACTCAATATTCTTGGTATATAGAGGCTTATTTTGAGGTGATACATCCATTTATATGATTTTTAGGCAGTTTGAAAGAAGTGAAGTAAACGCGATTTTACACTCACTAGGGGCTAGAAAATCGAATTTCTTGACTTTTTAAAAACTCAGTATTCTTGGGATATATGGGCTTATTATGGCGTGAAACAACCATTTATATGATTTTTTCGAAGTTTGAAAGAAGTGAAGTAAACGCGATTTTACACTCACTAGGGGCTAGAAAATCGATTTTCTTGACTTGTTGAAAACTCAATATTCTGGGTATATATAGGCTTATTATAAGTTAATACATCGATTTATATGATTTTTAAGCAGTTTGAAAGAATTGAAGTATACGCGATTTTACACTCACTAGTGGCTAGAAAATCGAATTTCTTGACTTTTTAAAAACTCAGTTATCTTGGTATATATAGGCTTATTATGGCGTGAAACAACCATTTATATGATTTTTTCGAAGATGGAAAGAAGTGAAGTAAACGCGATTTTACACTCACTAGTGGCTAGAAAATCGAATTTCTTGACTTGTGAAAAACTCAATATTCTTGGTATATAAAGGCTTATTATAAGTTAATACATCGATTTATATGATTTTTAAGCAGTTTGAAAGAAGTGAAGTAAACGCGATTTTACACTCACTAGTGGCTAGAAAATTGAATTTCTTGACTTTTTAAAAACTCAGTATTCTGGTATTTATAGGCTTGTTATGACGTGAAACAACCATTTATATGATTTTTTCGAAGTTTGAAAGAAGTGAAGTAAACGCGATTTTACACTCACTAGGGGCTAGAAAATCAATTTTCTTGACTTGTTAAAAACTCAATATTCTTGGTATATAGAGGCTTATTATGAGGTGATACATCCATTTATATAATTTTTAAGCAGTTTGAAAGAAGTGCAGTAAACGTGATTTTACACTTACTAGTGGCTAGAAAATCGATTTTCTTGACTTTTTGAAAACTCAGTATTTTACTTATATATAGGCTTATTATGAGGTGATACATCCATTTATATGATTTTTATGCAGTTTGAAAGAAGTGAAGTAAACGCGATTTTACACCCACTAGAGCCAGAAAATCGATTTTCTTGACTTTTTGAAAACTCAGTATTTTTGGTATATAGAGGCTTATTATGAGGTGATACATCAATTTATATGATTTTTAGGCAGTTTGAAAGAAGTGAAGTAAACGCGATTTTACACCCACTAGGGGCTAGAAAATCGAATTTCTTGACTTTTTAAAAACTCAGTTATCTTGGTATATATAGGCTTATTATGACGTGAAACAACCATTTATATGATTTTTAAGCAGTTTGAAAGAAGTGAAGTAAACGCGATTTTACACTCACTAATGGCTAGAAAATCAAATTTCTTGACTTGTTAAAAACTCAATATTCTTGGTATATAAAGGCTTATTATAAGTTAATACATCAATTTATATGATTTTTAAGCAGTTTGAAAGAAGTGAAGTAAACGCGATTTTACACTCACTAGTGGCTAGAAAGTCGAATTTCTTCACTTTCTAAAAACTCAGTATTCTTGGTATATATGGGCTTATTATGACATGAAACAACCATTTATATGATTTTTTCGAAGTTTGAAAGAAGTGAAGTAAACGCGATTTTAAGCTCACTAGGGGCTAGAAAGTCGAATTTCTTCACTTTCTAAAAACTCAGTATTCTTGGTATATATGGGCTTATTATGACATGAAACAACCATTTATATGATTTTTTCGAAGTTTGAAAGAAGTGAAGTAAACGCTATTTTACACGCACTAGTGGCTAGAAAATCGATTTTCTCGACTTTTTGAAAACTCAGTATTTTTGGTATATAAAGGCTTATTATAAGTTAATACATCGATTTATATGATTTTTAAGCAGTTTGAAAGAAGTGAAGTAAACGCGATTTTACACTCACTAGTGGCTAGAAAATCGAATTTTTTGACTTGTGAAAAACTCAATATTCTTGGTATATAAAGGCTTATTATAAGTTAATACATCGATTTATATGATTTTTAAGCAGTTTGAAAGAAGTGAAGTAAACGTGATTTTACACTCACTAGTGGCTAGAAAATTGAATTTCTTGACTTTTTAAAAACTCAGTGTTCTGGTATTTATAGGCTTGTTATGACGTGAACCAACCATTTATATGATTTTTTCGAAGTTTGAAAGAAGTGAAGTAAACGCGATTTTACACTCACTAGGGGCTAGAAAATCAATTTTCTTGACTTGTTAAAAACTCAATATTCTTGGTATATAGAGGCTTATTATGAGGTGATACATCCATTTATATAATTTTTAAGCAGTTTGAAAGAAGTGCAGTAAACGCGATTTTACACTTACTAGTGGCTAGAAAATCGATTTTCTTGACTTTTTGAAAACTCAGTATTTTACGTATATATAGGCTTATTATGAGGTGATACATCCATTTATATGATTTTTAAGCAGTTTGAAAGAAGTGAAGTAAACGCGATTTTACACCCACTAGGGCCAGAAAATCGATTTTCTTGACTTTTTGAAAACTCAGTATTTTTGGTATATAGAGGCTTATTATGAGGTGATACATCAATTTATATGATTTTAAGGCAGTTTGAAAGAAGTGAAGTAAACGCGATTTTACACTCACTAGGGGCTAGAAAATCGATTTTCTTGACTTGTTAAAAACTCAATATTCTTGGTATATAGAGGCTTATTATGAGGTGATACATCCATTTATATGATTTTTAAGCAGTTTGAAAGATGTGCAGTAAACGCGATTTTACACTTACTAGTGGCTAGAAAATCGATTTTCTTGACTTTTTGAAAACTCAGTATTTTACGTATGTATAGGCTTATTATGAGGTGATACATCCATTTATATGATTTTTAAGCAGTTTGAAAGAAGTGAAGTAAACGCGATTTTACACCCACTAGGGCCAGAAAATCGATTTTCTTGACTTTTTGAAAACTCAGTATTTTTGGTATATAGAGGCTTATTATGAGGTGATACATCAATTTATATGATTTTTAGGCAGTTTGAAAGAAGTGAAGTAAACGCGAATTTGCACTCACTAAGGGCTAGAAAATCCAATTTCTTGACTTTTTAAAAACTCAGTTATCTTGGTATATATAGGCTTATTATAAGTTAATACATCCATTTATATGATTTTTAAGCAGTTTGAAATAAGTGAAGTAAACGCGATTTTACACTCACTAGTGGTTAGAAATTCGAATTTCTTGACTTTTTAAAAACTCAGTATTCTGGTATATATAGGTTTGTTATGACGTGAAACAACCATTTATATGATTTTTTCGAAGTATGAAGGAAGTGAAGTAAACGCGATTTTACACTCACTAGGAGCTAGAAAATCAATTTTCTTGACATGTTAAAATCTCAATATTCTGGGTATATAGAGGCTTATTATGAGGTGATACATCCATTTATATAATTTTTAAGCAGTTTGAAAGGAGTGAAGTAAACGCGATTTTACACTCACTAGTGGCTAGAAAATCGATTTTCTTGACTTGTTGAAAACTGAATATTCTTGGAATATTGAGGCTTATTATGAGGTGATACATCCATTTATATGATTTTTAGGCAGTTTGAAAGAAGTGAAGTAAACGCGATTTTACACTCACTAGTGGCTAGAAAATGGATTTTCTTGACTTTTTAAAAACTCTGTATTCTTGGTATATATAGGCTTATCATGGCATGAAACAACCATTTATATGATTTTATCGAAGTTTGAAAGAAGTGAAGTAAACGCGATTTTACACTCAATAGAGGCTAGAAAATCGAATTTCTTCGCTTTTTAAAAACTCAGTATTCTTGGTATATATAGGCTTATTTTGAGGTAATACATCCATTTATATGATTTTTAGGCAGTTTGAAAGAAGTGAGGTAAACGCGATTTTACACTCACTAGGAGCTAGAAAATCGATTTTCTTGACTTGTTGAAAACTGAATATTCTTGGAATATTGAGGCTTATTATGAGGTGATACATCCATTTATATGATTTTTAGGCAGTTTGAAAGAAGTGAAGTAAACGTGATTTTACACTCACTAGTGGCTAGAAAATTGAATTTCTTGACTTTTTAAAAACTCAGTGTTCTGGTATTTATAGGCTTGTTATGACGTGAACCAACCATTTATATGATTTTTTCGAAGTTTGAAAGAAGTGAAGTAAACGCGATTTTACACTCACTAGGGGCTAGAAAATCAATTTTCTTGACTTGTTAAAAACTCAATATTCTTGGTATATAGAGGCTTATTATGAGGTGATACATCCATTTATATGATTTTTAAGCAGTTTGAAAGAAGTGCAGTAAACGCGATTTTACACTCACTAGTGGCTAGAAAATCGATTTTCTTGACTTTTTGAAAACTCAGTATTTTACGTATGTATAGGCTTATTATGAGGTGATACATCCATTTATATGATTTTTTCGAAGTTTGAAAGAAGTGAAGTAAACGCGATTTTACACCCACTAGGGCCAGAAAATCGATTTTCTTGACTTTTTGAAAACTCCGTATTTTTGGTATATACAGGCTTATTATGAGGTGATACATCAATTTATATGATTTTTAGGCAGTTTGAAAGAAGTGAAGTAAACGCGATTTTGCACTCACTAGGGGCTAGAAAATCCAATTTCTTGACTTTTTAAAAACTCAGTTATCTTGGTATATATAGGCTTATTATAAGTTAATACATCCATTTATATGATTTTTAAGCAGTTTGAAAGAAGTGAAGTAAACGCGATTTTACACTCACTAGTGGTTAGAAATTCGAATTTCTTGACTTTTTAAAAACTCAGTATTCTGGTATATATAGGTTTGTTATGACGTGAAACAACCATTTATATGAATTTTTCGAAGTATGAAGGAAGTGAAGTAAACGCGATTTTACACTCACTAGGAGCTAGAAAATCAATTTTCTTGACTTGTTAAAATCTCAATATTCTGGGTATATAGAGGCTTATTATGAGGTGATACATCCATTTATATAATTTTTAAGCAGTTTGAAAGAAGTGAAGTAAACGCGATTTTACACTCACTAGTGGCTAGAAAATCGATTTTCTTCACTTTTTCAAAACTCAGTATTTTTGGTATATATAGGCTTATTATGAGGTGATACATCCATTTATATGATTTTTAAGCAGTTTGAAAGAAGTGAAGTAAACGCGATTTTACACTCACTAGTGACTAGAAAATCGAATTTCTTGACTTGTTGAAAACTGAATATTCTTGGAATATAGAGGCTTATTATGAGGTGATACATCCATTTATATGATTTTTAGGCAGTTTGAAAGAAGTGAAGTAAACGCGATTTTACACTCACTAGTGGCTAGAAAATCGAATTTCTTGACTTTTTAAAAACTCAACATTCTGGTATATATAGGCTTATTATGACGTGAAAAAACTATTTATATGATTTTTTCGAAGTTTGAAAGAAGTGAAGTAAACGCAATTTTACACTCACTAGGGGCTAGAAAATCAATTTTCTTGAGTTGTTAAAAACTCAATATTCTTGGTATATAGAGGCTTATTTTGAGGTGATACATCCATTTATATGATTTTTAGGCAGTTTGAAAGAAGTGAAGTAAACGCGATTTTACACTCACTAGGGGCTAGAAAATCGAATTTCTTGACTTTTTAAAAACTCAGTATTCTTGGGATATATGGGCTTATTATGGCGTGAAACAACCATTTATATGATTTTTTCGAAGTTTGAAAGAAGTGAAGTAAACGCGATTTTACACTCACTAGGGGCTAGAAAATCGATTTTCTTGACTTGTTGAAAACTCAATATTCTGGGTATATATAGGCTTATTATAAGTTAATACATCGATTTATATGATTTTTAAGCAGTTTGAAAGAATTGAAGTATACGCGATTTTACACTCACTAGTGGCTAGAAAATCGAATTTCTTGACTTTTTAAAAACTCAGTTATCTTGGTATATATAGGCTTATTATGGCGTGAAACAACCATTTATATGATTTTTTCGAAGATGGAAAGAAGTGAAGTAAACGCGATTTTACACTCACTAGTGGCTAGAAAATCGAATTTCTTGACTTGTGAAAAACTCAATATTCTTGGTATATAAAGGCTTATTATAAGTTAATACATCGATTTATATGATTTTTAAGCAGTTTGAAAGAAGTGAAGTAAACGCGATTTTACACTCACTAGTGGCTAGAAAATTGAATTTCTTGACTTTTTAAAAACTCAGTATTCTGGTATTTATAGGCTTGTTATGACGTGAAACAACCATTTATATGATTTTTTCGAAGTTTGAAAGAAGTGAAGTAAACGCGATTTTACACTCACTAGGGGCTAGAAAATCAATTTTCTTGACTTGTTAAAAACTCAATATTCTTGGTATATAGAGGCTTATTATGAGGTGATACATCCATTTATATAATTTTTAAGCAGTTTGAAAGAAGTGCAGTAAACGTGATTTTACACTTACTAGTGGCTAGAAAATCGATTTTCTTGACTTTTTGAAAACTCAGTATTTTACTTATATATAGGCTTATTATGAGGTGATACATCCATTTATATGATTTTTATGCAGTTTGAAAGAAGTGAAGTAAACGCGATTTTACACCCACTAGAGCCAGAAAATCGATTTTCTTGACTTTTTGAAAACTCAGTATTTTTGGTATATAGAGGCTTATTATGAGGTGATACATCAATTTATATGATTTTTAGGCAGTTTGAAAGAAGTGAAGTAAACGCGATTTTACACCCACTAGGGGCTAGAAAATCGAATTTCTTGACTTTTTAAAAACTCAGTTATCTTGGTATATATAGGCTTATTATGACGTGAAACAACCATTTATATGATTTTTAAGCAGTTTGAAAGAAGTGAAGTAAACGCGATTTTACACTCACTAATGGCTAGAAAATCAAATTTCTTGACTTGTTAAAAACTCAATATTCTTGGTATATAAAGGCTTATTATAAGTTAATACATCAATTTATATGATTTTTAAGCAGTTTGAAAGAAGTGAAGTAAACGCGATTTTACACTCACTAGTGGCTAGAAAGTCGAATTTCTTCACTTTCTAAAAACTCAGTATTCTTGGTATATATGGGCTTATTATGACATGAAACAACCATTTATATGATTTTTTCGAAGTTTGAAAGAAGTGAAGTAAACGCGATTTTAAGCTCACTAGGGGCTAGAAAGTCGAATTTCTTCACTTTCTAAAAACTCAGTATTCTTGGTATATATGGGCTTATTATGACATGAAACAACCATTTATATGATTTTTTCGAAGTTTGAAAGAAGTGAAGTAAACGCTATTTTACACGCACTAGTGGCTAGAAAATCGATTTTCTCGACTTTTTGAAAACTCAGTATTTTTGGTATATAAAGGCTTATTATAAGTTAATACATCGATTTATATGATTTTTAAGCAGTTTGAAAGAAGTGAAGTAAACGCGATTTTACACTCACTAGTGGCTAGAAAATCGAATTTTTTGACTTGTGAAAAACTCAATATTCTTGGTATATAAAGGCTTATTATAAGTTAATACATCGATTTATATGATTTTTAAGCAGTTTGAAAGAAGTGAAGTAAACGTGATTTTACACTCACTAGTGGCTAGAAAATTGAATTTCTTGACTTTTTAAAAACTCAGTGTTCTGGTATTTATAGGCTTGTTATGACGTGAACCAACCATTTATATGATTTTTTCGAAGTTTGAAAGAAGTGAAGTAAACGCGATTTTACACTCACTAGGGGCTAGAAAATCAATTTTCTTGACTTGTTAAAAACTCAATATTCTTGGTATATAGAGGCTTATTATGAGGTGATACATCCATTTATATAATTTTTAAGCAGTTTGAAAGAAGTGCAGTAAACGCGATTTTACACTTACTAGTGGCTAGAAAATCGATTTTCTTGACTTTTTGAAAACTCAGTATTTTACGTATATATAGGCTTATTATGAGGTGATACATCCATTTATATGATTTTTAAGCAGTTTGAAAGAAGTGAAGTAAACGCGATTTTACACCCACTAGGGCCAGAAAATCGATTTTCTTGACTTTTTGAAAACTCAGTATTTTTGGTATATAGAGGCTTATTATGAGGTGATACATCAATTTATATGATTTTTAGGCAGTTTGAAAGAAGTGAAGTAAACGCGATTTTACACTCACTAGGGGCTAGAAAATCGATTTTCTTGACTTGTTAAAAACTCAATATTCTTGGTATATAGAGGCTTATTATGAGGTGATACATCCATTTATATGATTTTTAAGCAGTTTGAAAGATGTGCAGTAAACGCGATTTTACACTTACTAGTGGCTAGAAAATCGATTTTCTTGACTTTTTGAAAACTCAGTATTTTACGTATGTATAGGCTTATTATGAGGTGATACATCCATTTATATGATTTTTAAGCAGTTTGAAAGAAGTGAAGTAAACGCGATTTTACACCCACTAGGGCCAGAAAATCGATTTTCTTGACTTTATGAAAACTCAGTATTTTTGGTATATAGAGGCTTATTATGAGGTGATACATCAATTTATATGATTTTTAGGCAGTTTGAAAGAAGTGAAGTAAACGCGATTTTGCACTCACTAAGGGCTAGAAAATCCAATTTCTTGACTTTTTAAAAACTCAGTTATCTTGGTATATATAGGCTTATTATAAGTTAATACATCCATTTATATGATTTTTAAGCAGTTTGAAATAAGTGAAGTAAACGCGATTTTACACTCACTAGTGGTTAGAAATTCGAATTTCTTGACTTTTTAAAAACTCAGTATTCTGGTATATATAGGTTTGTTATGACGTGAAACAACCATTTATATGATTTTTTCGAAGTATGAAGGAAGTGAAGTAAACGCGATTTTACACTCACTAGGAGCTAGAAAATCAATTTTCTTGACTTGTTAAAATCTCAATATTCTGGGTATATAGAGGCTTATTATGAGGTGATACATCCATTTATATAATTTTTAAGCAGTTTGAAAGGAGTGAAGTAAACGCGATTTTACACTCACTAGTGGCTAGAAAATCTATTTTCTTGACTTGTTGAAAACTGAATATTCTTGGAATATTGAGGCTTATTATGAGGTGATACATCCATTTATATGATTTTTAGGCAGTTTGAAAGAAGTGAAGTAAACGCGATTTTACACTCACTAGTGGCTAGAAAATGGATTTTCTTGACTTTTTAAAAACTCTGTATTCTTGGTATATATAGGCTTATCATGGCATGAAACAACCATTTATATGATTTTATCGAAGTTTGAAAGAAGTGAAGTAAACGCGATTTTACACTCAATAGAGGCTAGAAAATCGAATTTCTTCGCTTTTTAAAAACTCAGTATTCTTGGTATATATAGGCTTATTTTGAGGTAATACATCCATTTATATGATTTTTAGGCAGTTTGAAAGAAGTGAGGTAAACGCGATTTTACACTCACTAGGAGCTAGAAAATCGATTTTCTTGACTTGTTGAAAACTGAATATTCTTGGAATATTGAGGCTTATTATGAGGTGATACATCCATTTATATGATTTTTAGGCAGTTTGAAAGAAGTGAAGTAAACGTGATTTTACACTCACTAGTGGCTAGAAAATTGAATTTCTTGACTTTTTAAAAACTCAGTGTTCTGGTATTTATAGGCTTGTTATGACGTGAACCAACCATTTATATGATTTTTTCGAAGTTTGAAAGAAGTGAAGTAAACGCGATTTTACACTCACTAGGGGCTAGAAAATCAATTTTCTTGACTTGTTAAAAACTCAATATTCTTGGTATATAGAGGCTTATTATGAGGTGATACATCCATTTATATAATTTTTAAGCAGTTTGAAAGAAGTGCAGTAAACGCGATTTTACACTTACTAGTGGCTAGAAAATCGATTTTCTTGACTTTTTGAAAACTCAGTATTTTACGTATATATAGGCTTATTATGAGGTGATACATCCATTTATATGATTTTTAAGCAGTTTGAAAGAAGTGAAGTAAACGCGATTTTACACCCACTAGGGCCAGAAAATCGATTTTCTTGACTTTTTGAAAACTCAGTATTTTTGGTATATAGAGGCTTATTATGAGGTGATACATCAATTTATATGATTTTTAGGCAGTTTGAAAGAAGTGAAGTAAACGCGATTTTACACTCACTAGGGGCTAGAAAATCGATTTTCTTGACTTGTTAAAAACTCAATATTCTTGGTATATAGAGGCTTATTATGAGGTGATACATCCATTTATATGATTTTTAAGCAGTTTGAAAGATGTGCAGTAAACGCGATTTTACACTTACTAGTGGCTAGAAAATCGATTTTCTTGACTTTTTGAAAACTCAGTATTTTACGTATGTATAGGCTTATTATGAGGTGATACATCCATTTATATGATTTTTAAGCAGTTTGAAAGAAGTGAAGTAAACGCGATTTTACACCCACTAGGGCCAGAAAATCGATTTTCTTGACTTTTTGAAAACTCAGTATTTTTGGTATATAGAGGCTTATTATGAGGTGATACATCAATTTATATGATTTTTAGGCAGTTTGAAAGAAGTGAAGTAAACGCGATTTTGCACTCACTAAGGGCTAGAAAATCCAATTTCTTGACTTTTTAAAAACTCAGTTATCTTGGTATATATAGGCTTATTATAAGTTAATACATCCATTTATATGATTTTTAAGCAGTTTGAAATAAGTGAAGTAAACGCGATTTTACACTCACTAGTGGTTAGAAATTCGAATTTCTTGACTTTTTAAAAACTCAGTATTCTGGTATATATAGGTTTGTTATGACGTGAAACAACCATTTATATGATTTTTTCGAAGTATGAAGGAAGTGAAGTAAACGCGATTTTACACTCACTAGGAGCTAGAAAATCAATTTTCTTGACTTGTTAAAATCTCAATATTCTGGGTATATAGAGGCTTATTATGAGGTGATACATCCATTTATATAATTTTTAAGCAGTTTGAAAGGAGTGAAGTAAACGCGATTTTACACTCACTAGTGGCTAGAAAATCGATTTTCTTGACTTGTTGAAAACTGAATATTCTTGGAATATTGAGGCTTATTATGAGGTGATACATCCATTTATATGATTTTTAGGCAGTTTGAAAGAAGTGAAGTAAACGCGATTTTACACTCACTAGTGGCTAGAAAATGGATTTTCTTGACTTTTTAAAAACTCTGTATTCTTGGTATATATAGGCTTATCATGGCATGAAACAACCATTTATATGATTTTATCGAAGTTTGAAAGAAGTGAAGTAAACGCGATTTTACACTCAATAGAGGCTAGAAAATCGAATTTCTTCGCTTTTTAAAAACTCAGTATTCTTGGTATATATAGGCTTATTTTGAGGTAATACATCCATTTATATGATTTTTAGGCAGTTTGAAAGAAGTGAGGTAAACGCGATTTTACACTCACTAGGAGCTAGAAAATCAATTTTCTTGACTTGTTAAAATCTCAATATTCTGGGTATATAGAGGCTTATTATGAGGTGATACATCCATTTATATAATTTTTAAGCAGTTTGAAAGGAGTGAAGTAAACGCGATTTTACACTCACTAGTGGCTAGAAAATCGATTTTCTTGACTTGTTGAAAACTGAATATTCTTGGAATATTGAGGCTTATTATGAGGTGATACATCCATTTATATGATTTTTAGGCAGTTTGAAAGAAGTGAAGTAAACGCGATTTTACACTCACTAGTGGCTAGAAAATGGATTTTCTTGACTTTTTAAAAACTCTGTATTCTTGGTATATATAGGCTTATCATGGCATGAAACAACCATTTATATGATTTTATCGAAGTTTGAAAGAAGTGAAGTAAACGCGATTTTACACTCAATAGAGGCTAGAAAGTCGAATTTCTTCACTTTCTAAAAACTCAGTATTCTTGGTATATATGGGCTTATTATGACATGAAACAACCATTTATATGACTTTTTCGAAGTTCGAAAGAAGTGAAGTAAACCGACTTTACACTCACTAGTGGCTAGAAAATCGATTTTCTTGACTTTTTGAAAACTCAGTATTTTTGGTATATAAAGGCTTATTATAAGTTAATACATCGATTTATATGATTTTTAAGCAGTTTGAAAGAATTGAAGTAAACGCGATTTTACACTCACTAGTGGCTAGAAAATCGAATTTCTTGACTTTTTAAAAACTCAACATTCTGGTATATATAGGCTTATTATGACGTGAAAAAACTATTTCTTTGATCTTTTCGAAGTTTGAAACAAGTGAAGTAAACGTGATTTTACACTCACTAGGGGCTAGAAAATCAATTTTCTTGACTTGTTAAAAACTCAATATTCTTGGTATATATAGGCTTATTTTGAGGTAATACATCCATTTATATGATATTTAGGCAGTTTGAAAGAAGTGAAGTAAACGCGATTTTACACTCACTAGGAGCTAGAAAATCGAATTTCTTGACTTTTTAAAACGTCAGTATTCTTGGGATATATAGGCTTATTATGGCGTGAAACAACCATTTATATGATTTTTTCGAAGTTTGAAAGAAGTGAAGTAAACGCGATTTTACACTCACTAGGGCCTAGAAAGTCGAATTTCTTCACTTTCTAAGAACTCAGTATTCTTGGTATATATGGGCTTACTATGACATGAAACAACCATTTATATGATTTTTTCGAAGTTCGAAAGAAGTGAAGTAAACGCGACTTTACACTCACTAGTGGCTAGAAAATCGATTTTCTTGACTTCTTGAAAACTCAGTATTTTTGGTATATAAAGGCTTATTATAAGTTAATACATCGATTTATATGATTTTTAAGCAGTTTGAAAGAATTGAAGTAAACGCGATTTTACACTCACTAGTGGCTAGAAAATCGAATTTCTTGACTTTTTAAAAACTCAGTTATCTTGGTATATATAGGCTTATTATGCCGTGAAACAACCATTTATATGATTTTTTCGAAGTTTGAAAGAAGTGAAGTAAACGCGATTTTACACTCACTAGTGGCTAGAAAATCGAATTTCTTGACGTGTGAAAAACTCAATATTCGTGGTATATAAAGGCTTATTATAAGTTAATACATCGATTTATATGATTTTTAAGCAGTTTGAAAGAAGTGAAGTAAACGCGATTTTACACTCACTAGTGGCTAGAAAATTGAATTTCTTGACTTTTTAAAAACTCAGTATTCTGGTATTTATAGGCTTGTTATGACGTGAAACAACCATTTATATGATTTTTTCGAAGTTTGAAAGAAGTGAAGTAAACGCGATTTTACACTCACTAGGGGCTAGAAAATCAATTTTCTTGACTTGTTAAAAACTCAATATTCTTGGTATATAGAGGCTTATTATGAGGTGATACATCAATTTATATGATTTTTAGGCAGTTTGAAAGAAGTGAAGTAAACGCGATTTTACACTCACTAGTGGCTAGAAAATCGAATTTCTTGACTTGTGAAAAACTCAATATTCCTGGTATATAAAGGCTTATTATAAGTTAATACATCGATTTATATGATTTTTAAGCAGTTTGAAAGAAGTGAAGTAAACGCGATTTTACACTTACTAGTGGCTAGAAAATCGATTTTCTTGACTTTTTGAAAACTCAGTATTTTACGTATATATAGGCTTATTATGAGGTGATACATCCATTTATATGATTTTTAAGCAGTTTGAAAGAAGTGAAGTAAACGCGATTTTACACCCACTAGGGCCAGAAAATCGATTTTCTTGACTTTTTGAAAACTCAGTATTTTTGGTATATAGAGGCTTATTATGAGGTGATACATCAATTTATATGATTTTTAGGCAGTTTGAAAGAAGTGAAGTAAACGCGATTTTACACTCACTAGGGGCTAGAAAATCGATTTTCTTGACTTGTTAAAAACTCAATATTCTTGGTATATAGAGGCTTATTATGAGGTGATACATCCATTTATATGATTTTTAAGCAGTTAGAAAGAAGTGCAGTAAACGCGATTTTACACTTACTAGTGGCTAGAAAATCGAATTTCTTGACTTTTTGAAAACTCAGTATTTTACGTATGTATAGGCTTATTATGAGGTGATACATCCATTTATATGATTTTTAAGCAGTTTGAAAGAAGTGAAGTAAACGCGATTTTACACCCACTAGGGCCAGAAAATCGATTTTCTTGACTTTTTGAAAACTCAGTATTTTTGGTATATAGAGGCTTATTATGAGGTGATACAACAATTTATATGATTTTTAGGCAGTTTGAAAGAAGTGAAGTAAACGCGATTTTGCACTCACTAGGGGCTAGAAAATCCAATTTCTTGACTTTTTAAAAACTCAGTTATCTTGGTATATATAGGCTTATTATAAGTTAATACATCCATTTATATGATTTTTAAGCAGTTTGAAAGAAGTGAAGTAAACGCGATTTTACACTCACTAGTGGCTAGAAATTCGAATTTCTTGACTTTTTAAAAACTCAGTATTCTGGTATATATAGGTTTGTTATGACGTGAAACAACCATTTATATGATTTTTTCGAGGTATGAAGGAAGTGAAGTAAACGCGATTTTACACTCACTAGGAGCTAGAAAATCAATTTTCTTGACTTGTTAAAATCTCAATATTCTGGGTATATAGAGGCTTATTATAAGGTGATACATCCATTTATATAATTTTTAAGCAGTTTGAAAGAAGTGAAGTAAACGCGATTTTACACTCACTAGGGCCAGAAAATCTATTTTCTTGACTTTTTGAAAACTCTGTATTTTTGGTATATTTAGGCTTATTATGAGGTGATACATCCATTTATATGATTTTTAAGCAGTTTGAAAGAAGTGAAGTAAACGCGAATTTACACTCACTAGGGGCTAGAAAATCAAATTTCTTGACTTTTTGAAAACTCAGTATTTTTGGTATATAGAGGCTTATTATAAGTTAATACATGTATTTATATGATTTTTTCGTAGTTTGAAAGAAGTGAAGTGAACGCGATTTTACAACCACTAGGGGCTAGAAAATCAATTTTCTTGACTTGTTGAAAAATCAATATTCTTGGTATATATAGGCTTATTATGAGGTGATACATCCATTTATATGATTTTTAAGCAGTTTCAAAGAAGTGAAGTAAACGGGATTTTACCCTCACTAGTGGCTAGAAAATCGATTTTCTTGACTTTTTCAAAACTCAGTATTTTTGGTATATATAGGCTTATTATGAGGTGATACATCCATTTATATGATTTTTAAGCAGTTTGAAAGAAGTGAAGTAAACGCGATTTTACACTCACTAGTGGCTAGAAAATCGAATTTCTTGACTTGTTGAAAACTGAATATTCTTGGTATATAGAGGCTTATTATGACGTGAAACAACCATTTATATAATTTTTTCGAAGTTTAAAAGAAGTAAAGTAAACGCGATTTTACACTCATTAGGGGCTAGAAAATCGATTTTCTTGACTTGTTAAAAACTCAATATTCTTGGTATATATAGGCTTATTGTGAGGTGATACATCCATTTATATGATTTTTAAGCAGTTTCAAAGAAGTGAAGTAAACGCGATTTTACACTCACTAGTGGCTAGAAAATCGATTTTCTTGACTTTTTCAAAACTCAGTATTTTTGGAATATATAGGCTTATTATGAGGTGATACATCCATTTATATGATTTTTAAGCAGTTTGAAAGAAGTGAAGTAAACGCGGTTTTACACTCACTAGTGGCTAGAAAATCGAATTTCTTGACTTGTTGAAAACTAAATATTCTTGGTATATAGAGGCTTATTATGAGGTGATACATCCATTTATATGATTTTTAAGCAGTTTGAACGAAGTGAAGTAAACGCGATTTTACACTCACTAGTTGCTAGAAAATGGATTTTCTTGACTTTTTAAAAACTCTGTATTCTTGGTATATATAGGCTTATCATGACATGAAACAACCATTTATATGATTTTTTCGAAGTTTGAAACCAGTGAAGTAAACGCGATTTTACACTCAATAGAGGCTAGAAAATCGAATTTCTTCGCTTTTTAAAAATTCAGTATTCTTGGTATATATAGGCTTATTATGGCGTGAAACAACCATTTATATGATTTGTTCGAAGTTTGAAGGAAGAGAAGTAAACGCGATTTTACACTCACTAGGGCCAGATAATCGATTTTCTTGACTTTTTGAAAACTCAGTATTTTTGGTATATAGAGGCTTATTATAAGTTAATACACCGATTTATATGATTTTTTCGAAGTTTGAAATTAGTGAAGTAAACGCGATTTTACACTCACTAGTGGCTAGAAAATCGAATTTCTTGACTTTTTAAAAACTCAACATTCTGGTATATATAGGCTTATTATGACGTGAAAAAACTATTTATATGATTTTTTCGAAGTTTAAAAGAAGTAAAGTAAACGCGATTTTACACTCATTAGGGGCTAGAAAATCGATTTTCTTGACTAGTTAAAAACTCAATATTCTTGGTATATAGAGGTTTATAATGAGGTGATACATCCATTTATATGATTTTTAGGCAGTTTGAAAGAAGTGAAGTAAACGCGATTTTACACTGACTAGGAGCTAGAAAATCGAATTTCTTGACTTTTTAAAACGTCAGTATTCTTGGGATATATAGGCTTATTATGGCGTGAAACAACCATTTATATGATTTTTTCGAAGTTTGAAAGAAGTGAAGTAAACGCGATTTTACACTCACTAGGGGCTAGAAAGTCGAATTTCTTCACTTTCTAAAAACTCAGTATTCTTGGTATATATGGGCTTACTATGACATGAAACAACCATTTATATGATTTTTTCGAAGTTCGAAAGAAGTGAAGTAAACGCGACTTTACACTCACTAGTGGCTAGAAAATCGATTTTCTTGACTTTTTGAAAACTCAGTATTTTTGGTATATAAAGGCTTATTATAAGTTAATACATCGATTTATATGATTTTTAAGCAGTTTGAAAGAATAGAAGTAAACGCGATTTTACTCTCACTAGTGGCTAGAAAATCGAATTTCTTGACTTTTTAAAAACTCAGATATCTTGGTATATATAGGCTTATTATGACGTGAAACAACCATTTATATGATTTTTAAGCAGTTTGAAAGAAGTGAAGTAAACGCGATTTTACACTCACTAGTGGCTAGAAAATCGAATTTCTTGACTTGTTAAAAACTCAATATTCTTGGTATATAAAGGCTTATTATAAGTTAATACTTCGATTTATATGATTTTTAAGCAGTTTGAAAGAAGTGAAGTAAACGCGATTTTACACTCACTAGTGGCTAGAAAATCGAATTTCTTGACTTTTTAAAAACTCAGTTATCTTGGTATATATAGGCTTATTATGGCGTGAAACAACCATTTATATGATTTTTTCGAAGTTTGAAAGAAGTGAAGTAAACGCGATTTTACACTCACTAGTGGCTAGAAAATCGAATTTCTTGACTTGTGAAAAACTCAATATTCTTGGTATATAAAGGCTTATTATAAGTTAATACATCGATTTATATGATTTTTAAGCAGTTTGAAAGAAGTGAAGTAAACGCGATTTTACAACCACTAGGGGCTAGAAAATCAATTTTCTTGACTTGTTGAAAAATCAATATTCTTGGTATATATAGGCTTATTATGAGGTGATACATCCATTTATATGATTTTTAAGCAGTTTCAAAGAAGTGAAGTAAACGGGATTTTACACTCACTAATGGCTAGAAAATCGATTTTCTTGACTTTTTCAAAACTCAGTATTTTTGGTATAAATAGGCTTATTATGAGGTGATACATCCATTTATATGATTTTTAAGCAGTTTGAAAGAAGTGAAGTAAACGCCATTTTACACTCACTAGTGGCTAGAAAATCGAATTTCTTGACTTGTTGAAAACTGAATATTCTTGGTATATAGAGGCTTATTATGAGGTGATACATCCATTTATATGATTTTTAAGCAGTTTGAAAGAACTGAAGTAAACGCGATTTTACACTCACTAGTGGCTAGAAATTCGAATTTCTTGACTTTTTAAAAACTCAGTATTCTGGTATATATAGGTTTGTTATGACGTGAAACAACCATTTATATGATTTTTTCGAGGTATGAAGGAAGTGAAGTAAACGCGATTTTACACTCACTAGGAGCTAGAAAATCAATTTTCTTGACTTGTTAAAATCTCAATATTCTGGGTATATATATAGGCTTATTTTGAGGTAATACATCCATTTATATGATTTTTAGGCAGTTTGAAAGAAGTGAAGTAAACGCGATTTTACACTCACTAGGGCCTAGAAAATCGAATATCTTGACTTTTTAAAAACTCAGTATTCTTGGGATATAAAAGCTTATTATAAGTTAATACTTCGATATATATGATTTTTAAGCAGTTTGAAAGAACTGAAGTAAACGCGATTTTACACTCATTAGGGGCTAGAAAATCGATTTTCTTGACTTGTTAAAAACTCAATATTCTTGGTATATAGAGGTTTATTATGAGGTGATACATCCATTTATATGATTTTTAGGCAGTTTGAAAGAAGTGAAGTAAACGCGATTTTACACTCACTAGGGGCTAGAAAGTCGAATTTCTTCACTTTCTAAAAACTTAGTATTCTTGGTATATATGGGCTTATTATGACATGAAACAACCATTTATATGATTTTTTCGAAGTTCGAAAGAAGTGAAGTAAACGCGACTTTACACTCACTAGTGGCTAGGAAATCGATTTTCTTGACTTTTTGAAAACTCAGTATTTTTGGTATATAAAGGCTTATTATAAGTTAATACATCGATTTATATGATTTTTAAGCAGTTTGAAAGAATTGAAGTAAACGCGATGTTACACTCACTAGTGGCTAGAAAATCGAATTTCTTGACTTTTTAAAAACTCAGTATCTTGGTATATATAGGCTTATTATGACGTGAAACAACCATTTATATGATTTTTAAGCAGTTTGAAAGAAGTGAAGTAAACGCGATTTTACACTCACTAGTGGCTAGAAAATCGAATTTCTTGACTTGTTAAAAACTCAATATTCTTGGTATATAAAGGCTTATTATAAGTTAATACTTCGATTTATATGATTTTTAAGCAGTTTGAAAGAAGTGAAGTAAACGCGATTTTACACTCACTAGTGGCTAGAAAATTGAATTTCTTGACTTTTTATAAACTCAGTATTATTGGTATATATAGGCTTGTTATGACGTGAAACAACCATTTATATGATTTTTTCGAAGTTTGAAAGAAGTGAAGTAAACGCGATTTTACACTCACTAGGGGCTAGAGAATCAATTTTCTTGACTTGTAAAAACTCAATATTCTTGGTATATAAAGGCTTATTATGAGGTAATACATCCATTTATATAATTTTTAAGGAGTTTGAAAGAAGTGCAGTAAACGCGATTTTTCACTTACTAGTGGCTAGAAAATCGATTTTCTTGACTTTTTGAAAACTCTGTATTTTTGGTATATTTAGGCTTATTAAGAGGTGATACATCCATTTATATGATTTTTAAGCAGTTTGAAAGAAGTGAAGTAAACGCGATTTACACTCACTAGGGGCTAGAAAATCGAATTTCTTGACTTTTTGAAAACTCAGTATTTTTGGTATATAGAGGCTTATTATAAGTTCATACATGTATTTATATGATTTTTTCGAAGTTTGAAAGAAGTGAAGTAAACGCGATTTTACAATCACTAGGGGCTAGAAAATCAATTTTCTTGACTTGTTGAAAAATCAATATTCTTGGTATATATAGGCTTATTATGAGGTGATACATCCATTTATATGATTTTTAAGGAGTTTCAAAGAAGTGAAGTAAACGCGATTTTACACACACTAGTGGCTAGAAAATCGATTTTCTTGACTTTTTCAAAACTCAGTATTTTTGGTATATATAGGCTTATTATGAGGTGATACATCCATTTATATGATTTTTAAGCAGTTTGAAAGAAGTGAAGTAAACGCGATTTTACACTCACTAGTGGCTAGAAAATCGAATTTCTTGACTTGTTGAAAACTGAATATTCTTGGTATATAGAGGATTATTATGAGGTGATACATCCATTTATATGATTTTTAGGCAGTTTGAAAGAAGTGAAGTAAACGCGATTTTACACTCACTATTGGCTAGAAAATCGATTTTCTTGACTTTTTAAAAACTCTGTATTCTTGGTATATATAGGCTTATCATGGCATGAAACAACCATTTATATGATTTTTTCGAAGTTTGAAACCAGTGAAGTAATGCGATTTTACACTCAATAGAGGCTAGAAAATCGAATTTCTTCGCTTTTTAAAAACTCAGTATTCTTGCTATATATAGGCTTATTATGGCGTGAAACAACCATTTATATGATTTGTTCCAAGTTTGAAGGAAGTGAAGTAAACGCGATTTTACACTCACTAGGGCCAGATAATCGATTTTCTTGACTTTTTGAAAACTCAGTATTTTTGGTATATAGAGGCTTATTATAAGTTAATACACCGATTTATATGATTTTTAAGCAGTTTGAAAGAAGTGAAGTAAACGCGATTTTACACTCACTAGTGGCTAGAAAATCGAATTTCTTGACTTTTTAAAAACTCAACATTCTGGTATATATAGGCTTATTATGACGTGAAAAAACTATTTCTTTGATCTTTTCGAAGTTTGAAACAAGTGAAGTAAACGTGATTTTACACTCACTAGGGGCTAGAAAATCAATTTTCTTGACTTGTTAAAAACTCAATATTCTTGGTATATATAGGCTTATTTTGAGGTAATACATCAATTTATATGATTTTTAGGCAGTTTGAAAGAAGTGAAGTAAACGCGATTTTACACTCACTGGGGCCTAGAAAATCGAATATCTTGACTTTTTAAAAACTCAGTATTCTTGGGATATAAAAGCTTATTATAAGTTAATACATCGATATATATGATTTTTAAGCAGTTTGAAAGAACTGAAGTAAACGGGATTTTACACTCACTAGTGGCTAGAAAATCGAATTTCTTGACTTTTTAAAACGTCAGTATTCTTGGGATATATAGGCTTATTATGGCGTGAAACAACCATTTATATGATTTTTTCGAAGTTTGAAAGAAGTGAAGTAAACGCGATTTTACACTCACTAGGGGCTAGAAAATCGATTTTCTTGACTTGTTGAAAACTCAATATTCTGGGTATATATAAACTTATTATGAGGTGATACATCCATTTATATGATTTTTAAGCAGTTTGAAAGAAGTGAAGTAAACGCGATTTTACACTCACTAGGGGCTAGAAAGTCGAATTTCTTCACTTTCTAAAAACTCAGTATTCTTGGTATATATGGGCTTATTATGACATGAAACAACCATTTATATGATTTTTTCGAAGTTTGAAAGAAGTGAAGTAAACGCGACTTTACACTCACTAGTGGCTAGAAAATCGATTTTCTTGACTTTTTGAAAACTCAGTATTTTTGGTATATAAAGGCTTATTATAAGTTAATACATCGAGTTATATGATTTTTAAGCAGTTTGAAAGAATTGAAGTAAACGCGATTTTACACTCACTAGTGGCTAGAAAATCAAATTTCTTGACTTTTTAAAAACCTAGTTATCTTGGTATATATAGGCTTATTATGACGTGAAACAACCATTTATATGATTTTTAAGCAGTTTGAAAGAAGTAAAGTAAACGCGATTTTACACTCACTAGGGGCTAGAAAATCGATTTTCTTGACTTGTTAAAAACTCAATATTCTTGGTATATACAGGCTTATTATGAGGTGATACATCCATTTATATGATTTTTAGGCAGTTTGAAAGAAGTGAAGTAAACGCGATTTTACACACACTAGGGGCTAGAAAATCGAACTTCTTTACTTTTTAAAAACTCAGTATTCTTGGGATATATAGGCTTATTATGGCGTGAAATAACCATTTATTCGATTTTTTCGAAGATTGAAAGAAGTGAAGTAAACGCGATTTTACACTCACTAGGGGCTAGAAAATCGATTTTCTTGACTTGTTGAAAACTTAATATTCTAGGTATATATAGGCTTATTATGAGGTGATACATCCATTTATATGATTTTTAAGCAGTTTGAAAGAAGTGAAGTAAACGCGATTTTACACGCACTAGTGGCTAGAAAATCGATTTTCTTGACTTTTTGAAAACTCAGTATTTTTGGTATATAGAGGCTTATTATAAGTCAATACACCGATTTATATGATTTTTAAGCAGTTTGAAAGAATTGAAGTAAATTCGATTTGACACTCACTGGTGGCTAGAAAATCGAATTTCTTGACTTTTTAAAAACTCAACATTCTGGTATATACAGGCTTATTATGACGTGAAAAAACTATTTCTTTGATCTTTTCGAAGTTTGAAACAAGTGAAGTAAACGTGATTTTACACTCACTAGGGGCTAGAAAATCAATTTTCTTGACTTGTTAAAAACTCAATATTCTTGGTATATATAGGCTTATTTTGAGGTAATACATCCATTTATATGATTTTTAGGCAGTTTGAAAGAAGTGAAGTAAACGCGATTTTACACTCACTGGGGCCTAGAAAATCGAATATCTTGACTTTTTAAAAACTCAGTATTCTTGGGATATATATAATACATCGATATATATATGATTTTTAAGCAGTTTGAAAGAACTGAAGTAAACGGGATTTTACACTCACTAGTGGCTAGAAAATCGAATTTCTTGACTTTTTAAAACGTCAGTATTCTTGGGATATATAGGCTTATTATGGCGTGAAACAACCATTTATATGATTTTTTCGAAGTTTGAAAGAAGTGAAGTAAACGCGATTTTACACTCACTAGGGGCTAGAAAATCGATTTTCTTGACTTGTTGAAAACTCAATATTCTGGGTATATATAAACTTATTATGAGGTGATACATCCATTTATATGATTTTTAAGCAGTTTGAAAGAAGTGAAGTAAACGCGATTTTACACTCACTAGGGGCTAGAAAGTCGAATTTCTTCACTTTCTAAAAACTCAGTATTCTTGGTATATATGGGCTTATTATGACATGAAACAGCCATTTATATGATTTTTTTGAAGTTTGAAAGAAGTGAAGTAAACGCGACTTTACACTCACTAGTGGCTAGAAAATCGATTTTCTTGACTTTTTGAAAACTCAGTATTTTTGGTATATAAAGGCTTATTATAAGTTAATACATCGAGTTATATGATTTTTAAGCAGTTTGAAAGAATTGAAGTAAACGCGATTTTACACTCACTAGTGGCTAGAAAATCGAATTTCTTGACTTTTTAAAAACCTAGTTATCTTGGTATATATAGGCTTATTATGACGTGAAACAACCATTTATATGATTTTTAAGCAGTTTGAAAGAAGTAAAGTAAACGCGATTTTACACTCACTAGGGTCTAGAAAATCGATTTTCTTGACTTGTTAAAAACTCAATATTCTTGGTATATACAGGCTTATTATGAGGTGATACATCCATTTATATGATTTTTAGGCAGTTTGAAAGAAGTGAAGTAAACGCGATTTTACACACACTAGGGGCTAGAAAATCGAACTTCTTTACTTTTTAAAAACTCAGTATTCTTGGGATATATAGGCTTATTATGGCGTGAAATAACCATTTATTCGATTTTTTCGAAGATTGAAAGAAGTGAAGTAAACGCGATTTTACACTCACTAGGGGCTAGAAAATCGATTTTCTTGACTTGTTGAAAACTTAATATTCTGGGTATATATAGGCTTATTATGAGGTGATACATCCATTTATATGATTTTTAAGCAGTTTGAAAGAAGTGAAGTAAACGCGATTTTACACTCACTAGGGGCTAGAAAGTCGAATTTCTTCACTTTCTAAAAACTCAGTATTCTTGGTATATATGGGCTTATTATGACATGAAACAACCATTTATTTGATTTTTTCGAAGTTTGAAGGAAGTGAAGTAAACGCGATTTTACACTCACTAGTGGCTAAAAAATCGATTTTCTTGACTTTTTGAAAACTCAGTATTTTTGGTAAATAAATGCTTATTATAAGTTAATACATCGATTTATATGATTTTTAAGCAGTTTGAAAGAATTGAAGTAAACGCGATTTTACACTCACTAGTGGCTAGAAAATCGAATTTCTTGACTTTTTAAAAACTCAGTTATCTTGGTATATATAGGCTTATTATGACGTGAAACAACCATTTATATGATTTTTAAGGAGTTTGAAAGAAGTGAAGTAAACGCGATTTTACACTCACTAGTGGCTAGAAAATCGAATTTCTTGACTTGTTAAAAACTCAATATTCTTGGTATATAAAGGCTTATTATAAGTTAATACATCGATTTATATGATTTTTAAGCAGTTAGAAAGAAGTGAAGTAAACGCGATTTTACACTCACTAGTTGCTAGAAAATCGAATTTCTTGACTTTTTAAAAACTCAGTATTCTGGTATATATATGCTTGTTATGACGTGAAACAACCATTTATAGGATTTTTTCGAAGTTTGAAAGAAGTGAAATAAACGCGATTTTACACTAATTAGTGGCTAGAAAATCGAATTTCCTGACTTTTTAAAAACTCAGTATTCTGGTATATATAGGCTTGTTATGACGTGAAACAACCATTTATATGATTTTTTCGAAGTTTGAAACCAGTGAAGTAAACGCGATTTTACACACAATAGAGGCTAGAAAATCGAATTTCTTCGCGTTTTAAAAACTCAGTATTCTTGGTATATATTGGCTTATTATGCCGTGAAACAACCATTTATATGATTTGTTCGATGTTTGAAAGAAGTGAAGTAAACGCGATTTTACACTCACTAGGGCCAGATAATCGATTTTCTTGACTTTTTGAAATCTCAGTATTTTTGGTATATAGAGGCTTATTATAAGTTAATACACCGATTTATATGATTTTTAAGTAGTTTGAAAGAAGTGAAGTAAACGCGATTTTACACTCACTAGTGGCTAGAAAATCGAATTTGTTGACTTTTTAAAAACTCAACATTCTGGTATATATAGGCTTATTATGACGTGAAAAAACTATTTATATGATTTTTTCGAAGTTTGAAAGAAGTAAAGTAAACGCGATTTTACACTCACTAGGGGCTAGAAAATCAATTTTCTTGACTTGTTAAAAACTCAATATTCTTGGTATATAGAGGCTTATTTTGAGGTGATACATCCATTTATATGATTTTTAGGCAGTTTGAAAGAAGTGAAGTAAACGCGATTTTACACCCACTTGGGCCAGAAAATCGATTTTCTTGACTTTTTGAAAACTCAGTATTTTTGGTATATAGAGGCTTATTATAAGTTATATACATCGATTTATATGATTTTTAAGCAGTTTGAACGAAGTGAAGTAAACGCGATTTTACACTCACTAGTGGCTAGAAAATCGAATTTCTTGACTTTTTAAAAACTCAGTATTCTGGTATATATTGGCTTATTATGACGTGAAACAACCATTTATATGATTTTTGTGTAGTTTGAAAGAAGTGAAGTAAACGCAATTTTACATTCACTAGGGGCTAGAAAATCAATTTTCTTGACCTGTTAAAAAGTCAATATTCTTGGTATATAGAGGCTTATTTTGAGGTAATACATCAATTTATATGATTTTTAAGCAGTTTGAAAGAAGTGAAGTAAACGCGATTTTACACTCACTAGTGGCTAGAAAATCGATTTTCTTGACTTTTTGAAAACTCAGTATTTTTGGTATATTTAGGCTTATTATGAGGTGATACATCCATTTATATGATTCTTAAGCAGTTTGAAAGAAGTGAAGTAAACGCGATTTTACACTCACTAGGGGCTAGAAAATCGAATTTCTTGACTTTTTGAAAACTCAGTATTTTTGGTATATAGAGGCTTATTATAAGTTAATACATCGAATTATATGATTTTTTCGAAGTTTGAAAGGAGTGAAGTAAACGCGATTTTACAATCACTAGGAGCTAGAAAATCAATTTTCTTGACTTTTTAAAAACTCAACATTCTGGTATATATAGGCTTATTATGACGTGAAACAACCATTTATATAATTTTTTCGAAGTTTGAAAGAAGTAAAGTAAACGCGATTTTACACTCACTAGGGGCTACAAAATCGATTTTCTTGACTTGTTAAAAACTCAATATTCTTGGTATATAGAGGCTTATTATGAGGTGATACATCCATTTATATGATTTTTAGGCAGTTTGAAAGAAGTGAAGTAAACGTGATTTTACACTCACTAGGGGCTAGAAAATCGAATTTCTTGACTTTTAAAAAACTCAGTATTCTTGGGATATATAGGCTTATTATGGCGTGAAACAACCATTTATATGATTTTTTCGAAGTTTGAAAGAAGTGAAGTAAACGCGATTTTACACCCACTAGGGGCTAGAAAATCGATTTTCTTGACTTGTTGAAAACTCAATATTTTACGTATATATAGGCTTATTATGAGGTGATACATCCATTTATATGATTTCTAAGCAGTTTGAAAGAAGTGAAGTAAACGCGATTTTACACTTACTAGGGGCTAGAAAGTCGAATTTCTTCACTTTCTAAAAACTCAGTATTCTTGGTATATATGGGCTTATTATGACATGAAACAACCATTTATATGATTTTTTCGAAGTTTGAAAGAAGTGAAGTAAACGCGATTTTACACGCACTAGTGGCTAGAAAGTCGATTTTCTTGACTTTTTGAAAACTCAGTATTTTTGGTATATAAAGGCTTATTATAAGTTAATACATCGATTTATATGATTTTTAAGCAGTTTGAAAGAATTGAAGTAAACGCGATTTTACACTCACTAGTGGCTAGAAAATCGAATTTCTTGACTTTTTAAAAACTCAGATATCTTGGTATATATAGGCTTATTATGACGTGAAACAACCATTTATATGATTTTTAAGCAGTTAGAAAGAAGTGAAGTAGACGCGATTTTACACACACTAGGGGCTAGAAAGTCGAATTTCTTCACTTTCTAAAAACTCAGTATTCTTGGTATATATGGGCTTATTATGACATGAAACAACCATTTATATGATTTTTTCGAAGTTTGAAAGAAGTGAAGTAAACGCGAGTTTACACGCACTAGTGGCTAGAAAATCGATTTTCTTGACTTTTTGAAAACTCAGTATTTTTGGTATATAAAGGCTTATTATAAGTTATATACATCGATTTATATGATTTTTAAGCAGTTTGAACGAAGTGAAGTAAACGCGATTTTACACTCACTAGTGACTAGAAAATCGAATTTCTTGACTTTTTAAAAACTCAGTATTCTGGTATATATAGGCTTGTTATGACGTGAAACAACCATTTATATGATTTATTCGTAGTTTGAAAGAAGTGAAGTAAACGCGATTTTACACTCAATAGAGGCTAGAAAATCGAATTTCTTAACGTTTTGAAACCTCAGTATTTTTGGTATATAGAGGCTTATTTTGAGGTAATACATCAATTTATATGATTTTTAAGCAGTTTGAAAGAAGTGAAGTAAACGCGATTTTACACTCACTAGTGGCTAGAAAATCGATTTTCTTGACTTTTTGAAAACTCAGTATTTTTGGTATATTTAGGCTTATTATGAGGTGATACATCCATTTATATGATTCTTAAGCAGTTTGAAAGAAGTGAAGTAAACGCGATTTTACACTCACTAGGGGCTAGAAAATCGATTTTCTTGACTTTTTGAAAACTCAGTATTTTTGGTATATTTAGGCTTATTATGAGGTGATACATCCATTTATATGATTCTTAAGCAGTTTGAAAGAAGTGAAGTAAACGCGATTTTACACTCACTAGGGGCTAGAAAATCGAATTTCTTGACATTTTGAAAACTCAGTATTTTTGGTATATATAGGCTTATTATGACGTGAAACAACCATTTATATAATTTTTTCGAAGTTTGAAAGAAGTAAAGTAAACGCGATTTTACACTCATTAGGGGCTAGAAAATCGATTTTCTTGACTTGTTAAAAACTCAATATTCTTGGTATATAGAGGTTTATTATGAGGTGATACATCCATTTATATGTTTTTTAGGCAGTTTGAAAGAAGTGAAGTAAACGCGATTTTACACTCACTAGGAGCTAGAAAATCGAATTTCTTGACTTTTTAAAACGTCAGTATTCTTGGGATATATAGGCTTATTATGGCGTGAAACAACCATTTATATGATTTTTTCGAAGTTTGAAAGAAGTGAAGTAAACGCGATTTTACATTCACTAGGGGCTAGAAAGTCGAATTTCTTCACTTTCTAAAAACTCAGTATTCTTGGTATATATGGGCTTATTATGACATGAAACAACCATTTATATGACTTTTTCGAAGTTCGAAAGAAGTGAAGTAAACCGACTTTACACTCACTAGTGGCTAGAAAATCGATTTTCTTGACTTTTTGAAAACTCAGTATTTTTGGTATATAAAGGCTTATTATAAGTTAATACATCGATTTATATGATTTTTAAGCAGTTTGAAAGAATTGAAGTAAACGCGATTTTACACTCACTAGTGGCTAGAAAATCGAATTTCTTGACTTTTTAAAAACTCAACATTCTGGTATATATAGGCTTATTATGACGTGAAAAAACTATTTCTTTGATCTTTTCGAAGTTTGAAACAAGTGAAGTAAACGTGATTTTACACTCACTAGGGGCTAGAAAATCAATTTTCTTGACTTGTTAAAAACTCAATATTCTTGGTATATATAGGCTTATTTTGAGGTAATACATCCATTTATATGATTTTTAGGCAGTTTGAAAGAAGTGAAGTAAACGCGATTTTACACTCACTGGGGCCTAGAAAATCGAATATCTTGACTTTTTAAAAACTCAGTATTCTTGGGATATAAAAGCTTATTATAAGTTAATACATCGATATATATGATCTTTAAGCAGTTTGAAAGAACTGAAGTAAACGCGATTTTACACTCACTAGTGGCTAGAAAATCGAATTTCTTGACTTTTTAAAACGTCAGTATTCTTGGGATATATAGGCTTATTATGGCGTGAAACAACCATTTATATGATTTTTTCGAAGTTTGAAAGAAGTGAAGTAAACGCGATTTTACACTCACTAGGGGCTAGAAAATCGATTTTCTTGACTTGTTGAAAACTCAATATTCTGGGTATATATAAACTTATTATGAGGTGATATATCCATTTATATGATTTTTAAGCAGTTTGAAAGAAGTGAAGTAAACGCAATTTTACACTCACTAGGGGCTAGAAAGTCGAATTTCTTCACTTTCTAAAAACTCAGTATTCTTGGTATATATGGGCTTATTATGACATGAAACAACCATTTATATGATTTTTTCGAAGTTTGAAAGAAGTGAAGTAAACGCGACTTTACACTCACTAATGGCTAGAAAATCGATTTTCTTGACTTTTTGAAAACTCAGTATTTTTGGTATATAAAGGCTTATTATAAGTTAATACATCGAGTTATATGGTTTTTAAGCAGTTTGAAGGACTTGAAGTAAACGCGATTTTACACTCACTAGTGGCTAGAAAATCGAATTTCTTGACTTTTTAAAAACCTAGTTATCTTGGTATATATAGGCTTATTATGACGTGAAACAACCATTTATATGATTTTTAAGCAGTTTGAAAGAAGTAAAGTAAACGCGATTTTACACTCACTAGGGGCTAGAAAATCGATTTTCTTGACTTGTTAAAAACTCAATATTCTTGGTATATACAGGCTTATTATGAGGTGATACATCCATTTATATGATTTTTAGGCAGTTTGAAAGAAGTGAAGTAAACGCGATTTTACACACACTAGGGGCTAGAAAATCGAACTTCTTTACTTTTTAAAAACTCAGTATTCTTGGGATATATAGGCTTATTATGGCGTGAAATAACCATTTATTCCATTTTTTCGAAGATTGAAAGAAGTGAAGTAAACGCGATTTTACACTCACTAGGGGCTAGAAAATCGATTTTCTTGAC
The DNA here is from genome assembly GCA_030765065.1 of Deroplatys truncata. NCBI lineage: Eukaryota > Metazoa > Arthropoda > Insecta > Mantodea > Mantidae > Deroplatys > Deroplatys truncata. The sequence goes on from JAUKNL010000352.1 coordinate 64,937, forward strand.
TTGTTGAAAACTTAATATTCTGGGTATATATAGGCTTATGAGGTGATACATCCATTTATATGATTTTTAAGCAGTTTGAAAGAAGTGAAGTAAACGCGATTTTACACTCACTAGGGGCTAGAAAGTCGAATTTCTTCACTTTCTAAAAACTCAGTATTCTTGGTATATATGGGCTTATTATGACATGAAACAACCATTTATTTGATTTTTTCGAAGTTTAAGGAAGTGAAGTAAACGCGATTTTACACTCACTAGTGGCTAAAAAATCGATTTTCTTGACTTTTTGAAAACTCAGTATTTTTGGTAAATAAATGCTTATTATAAGTTAATACATCGATTTATATGATTTTTAAGCAGTTTGAAAGAATTGAAGTAAACGCGATTTTACACTCACTAGTGGCTAGAAAATCGAATTTCTTGACTTTTTAAAAACTCAGTTATCTTGGTATGTATAGGCTTATTATGACGTGAAACAACCATTTATATGATTTTTAAGGAGTTTGAAAGAAGTGAAGTAAACGCGATTTTACACTCACTAGTGGCTAGAACATCGAAATTCTTGACTTGTTAAAAACTCAATATTCTTGGTATATAAAGGCTTATTATAAGTTAATACATCGATTTATATGATTTTTAGCAGTTAGAAAGAAGTGAAGTAAACGAGATTTTACACTCACTAGTGGCTAGAAAATCGAATTTCTTGACTTTTTAAAAACTCAGTATTCTGGTATATATATGCTTGTTATGACGTGAAACAACCATTTATATGATTTTTAAGCAGTTAGAAAGAAGTGAAGTAAACGCGATTTTACACTCACTGGGGCCTAGAAAATCGAATATCTTGACTTTTTAAAAACTCAGTATTCTTGGGATATATATAATACATCGATATATATATGATTTTTAAGCAGTTTGAAAGAACTGAAGTAAACGGGATTTTACACTCACTAGTGGCTAGAAAATCGAATTTCTTGACTTTTTAAAACGTCAGTATTCTTGGGATATATAGGCTTATTATGGCGTGAAACAACCATTTATATGATTTTTTCGAAGTTTGAAAGAAGTGAAGTAAACGCGATTTTACACTCACTAGGGGCTAGAAAATCGATTTTCTTGACTTGTTGAAAACTCAATATTCTGGGTATATATAAACTTATTATGAGGTGATACATCCATTTATATGATTTTTAAGCAGTTTGAAAGAAGTGAAGTAAACGCGATTTTACACTCACTAGGGGCTAGAAAGTCGAATTTCTTCACTTTCTAAAAACTCAGTATTCTTGGAATATATGGGCTTATTATGACATGAAACAGCCATTTATATGATTTTTTTGAAGTTTGAAAGAAGTGAAGTAAACGCGACTTTACACTCACTAGTGGCTAGAAAATCGATTTTCTTGACTTTTTGAAAACTCAGTATTTTTGGTATATAAAGGCTTATTATAAGTTAATACATCGAGTTATATGATTTTTAAGCAGTTTGAAAGAATTGAAGTAAACGCGATTTTACACTCACTAGTGGCTAGAAAATCGAATTTCTTGACTTTTTAAAAACCTAGTTATCTTGGTATATATAGGCTTATTATGACGTGAAACAACCATTTATATGATTTTTAAGCAGTTTGAAAGAAGTAAAGTAAACGCGATTTTACACTCACTAGGGTCTAGAAAATCGATTTTCTTGACTTGTTAAAAACTCAATATTCTTGGTATATACAGGCTTATTATGAGGTGATACATCCATTTATATGATTTTTAGGCAGTTTGAAAGAAGTGAAGTAAACGCGATTTTACACACACTAGGGGCTAGAAAATCGAACTTCTTTACTTTTTAAAAACTCAGTATTCTTGGGATATATAGGCTTATTATGGCGTGAAATAACCATTTATTCGATTTTTTCGAAGATTGAAAGAAGTGAAGTAAACGCGATTT
>JAUKNL010000353.1:0-47446 GCA_030765065.1 Deroplatys truncata
CATTGTTTTTAAGCAATTACAGAATTTAAATTTGCTTAAAATGCAATATTTCATTATTACCTACTTACTTCCTTACCCAATTTTATTATCGCTTCAGTATAGTTATATTGCTGTTTCTGCAGGTTAATGGTCCACATGCTGGTTTATAAATTTGGGTGGCCGGATGAGACACTCGTTCATTAGTATTGCTCTCTGTCCCCCATAGTATTTTTAATCTTAATGTCCCTTTTAACTTCACAGGTTTACAGAGATTGGAGACTGGTGGGAGGGGGGGATAACAATGATGAAGATGGTGCAATTGATGGAATTATGGTGGGGAAAACCAGAGAACATTCATTCTAAGTGCCATTTTATCTTCCACAAAATCCCACCTCTGATCCCTAGGATTGAATTCAGGCCTTTTTGTGAGAGGCCATAGTGCTGCCCAATTAGAAGTATGAATATGAGACATTTAAAACAGAGATAGTATTACTCAATACTATCAAGTATGTGGCAGTAATTTGTATCACAACAATGTAAATGCCAGTGATTGTAGTGTAAATAAGCATTATTGTATGACAATGATTTGAGATGTTTGTTAATTATAAGCATTGTTAGGAAATAAGTTTACACGGCCTCACTGAAACTGACAATAAGAGCGGGCAACAATGAGCGAGGGGCTGAGTTGTCTATCAATTATTAGAGATAAGCACATGACGTCAGATTAGCGCGCTTTTCTTAGAAATGGCGGGAATTTCTTCCCTAGAGCATATGTTTTCGTAATTTTTGATTGGATATAAAAATAGACGCTAATGTTGGCGCGTTTTATTAACCAATAGCAGCTTGGTTATAATCTTTAGGTATATCGGGTAAGGGAGTATAAATATGAAGCAGGGAGACAGGTTTCGTTTAGTTCATCAGAATCGTTCGCGGGTTACACGTCGCACAGTTCTACAAAATCTCTTGCGTCGTAAAGTTAGTTACAAAAAAGTTGGAGTACGCGAATTAATAATGTGCAGTAAATAAGTTAATATAGTAACAGAAAATATAACAGTTTCAGTCTGGCGCGTATCAAAAGATAATGTGAAATGAATAAAGTGTGACGGCAATAAAAGTGTAAAAACAAATTCTTTTATCAGTGTTATCTTTTAGTAAAAACTCCTTTCCGTTTACACACCCTGTTTAAGTGATATGCTCGACTGACCAGTAATAATAGCTAGCCGGAGGACAAAGAACCCAAAACTCAAAGTAATAAAACAATAACAGGCGCTCAGCAATAGATAACACGAAGTGACCGCGACAAATTGGCTTCCAACATGGTGCAGATAAACATGAAGCATCTTCCAACTACCAACAAATATTCCACTTCAAATTGGCGCCCAGAACGTGGGGTGAAATAACCAGGAAGGGGCGAATTAACCAGGACGTGGATTGATTGGAGCAGTGAAATTAACTACAAGATGCAGATTCCAGAAACAACATGCCAGAACGACTGACGACGCGGATGAGTGGACATTGTAATTACGAGAATAGAAGGCAACAGGGGAGTTCAACTACAACACCAAAACAGCGAGACGACGCAGATTCATTATAGTACGACACAGAGGCGACATATACATATATGAGAGAGGGGCAGGAAGCTGGACATCAAAGCAACATCAACAGACAGCATCACAAAGGTTAGAATATTGTAAATTTTTTTTATCGTAAAAAAATTGTGAGAAATTAAATGTTCTTAAGAAGTGGTAGGATTAAGAAAACAATGTCTACTAAAAATACTGAAGAAATAATTATGGAAGGGGATAATGTAACAGTTAGCTGTAATTCAATACAGGTTACAGAAAATAGTTCAAACAATGTAGGATTTGAGGGAGGAAATGTTAGTGAAGAAAGAATAGAACAGCAGGAAATGCTCATTTTGTTGCTAGTATGATGGAAATGTTGAGAAATTTTGGTGAAACATTAAATAAGAATAATGAGAAATTAAACCAAAAATTAGATCAAAACAAGGAAGAAATTGAAAAGAAAATAGATCAAAACAGGGAAGATATGGAAAAGATTAATAGGCAATTGAGGGAAGATATTGGTAAGAGTATTACAGATCAATTAAGGGAAGATATTGGTAAGAGTAATGAATGAAAAACTAGAACAAAAACTAAATCAGAATATGGAAAAGAATAATAGGGAATTAAGGAAAGATGTTGGTAAGAGCTTAGAACAAAACAGGGAAGAATTGAAAAGAAATTTATGGAGCTAGATGGTAGTATGATAAGAATGAGAAATGAAAATCAGGAAATGATAGCAAATGAGATAGGGAAAGTTTCAAAGAAAATGTCAGACATGAGCAGGGAAATATCTAACCAAAAAAGTGAGGTTAATAATAAAATTGAACATGTTGATGTAAAATGTACAGAGTTAGGTAGCCGAATGTATAGCATTTCAAGTGAGCTTAGAGAGATGATGGAGGCTACAAATGCAGATTTAATTCAGGTGCAAGTTAATTTCAGAGGGGAGATATCTAAAATACAGAAGGAGTCAGTAACACAAAGAAATAAATTGTCTGAAGAAGTTAAAGTTTTGTCTATAGATTTGAATCAAAAACTAACTTCTGAAATTAACAAGCACCAAGCTGTTCAAAATGAGAACAATAAAAAATTGGAACAGACAATAGAAAATCTGCAAGGTACTGTAAATAGGTTACAATTGAATTCAAGGGTAAATATATGTGATGTTAATGTATCTGATGTACAGAATAATTATAGAGGTAGTTCCTCAGGTATGACTAATAATGTGAGTGATGCGGCGGCTTCATCTATAGCTCATGCTGAAACTCAGAGTGCACAAGTAACACTAGAGAATTTAAATATGGGAGATGGGGATTTGCAAAACTATAATCATATCTTAAGTGATTTTCCACCTCCAAAATTTAATGAAAACTCCAGTCCAGTAGAGTTTATTGCGGCCTTGTCAGAGTACTCTCAAAGTAAAAATATACCGGAAGAATTGAAAATGATAGTTGTTAAAAGATGTGTGGTTCAGAAAACTTTAGATTGGTTTCAAATGGTACCATGGGGTGAAATTTCATATGAATCCTTAAAGAGGCTATTCATGAACAGATTTTGGAAGGTTATGATACAGCTAGAAGTAATGCTTAGCTATAGACAATTTGATCCAGGAGGGGGAATAGCAATGACCATGACCGCTAAAAAAAGTAAGCAAATCCAGGATAGTTAAAGCTGAACTGTAGAACAAAGTATTGGAATGTAAGAGGGTTATCTATGTATATATGTCATGAGAAAGGAGAAATAAATTCTGGACAAAAATAAATGTTTAAAGGGGAAAAAGAACATTTTCTTAGTAAACTGTAACAGCATTTGAAATGAAGCATGTAATAATGAAAACTTGATGTCATATTAAAGTAAACGTACGTAGATATAATTCAAATAGTATTTTGAATATAAAGTACAAAACAACAAAAAAAGGGGTAAAGATAATTAAAACAAATACTTATGTAGCACACAGATAATGTGAAATTGTGTCTAGAATTAAGAGATGTAAATATATTTGTGTAGAGGATGAATATTTTGGTAAATATGTTCAATAATTACAAGATGAAACAGGTTAAAAATCTTGAGTGTATAAATTTTATGTCAATAATCTAAGAAAGTATAACCATTTTGTAACTAAATAGTTCAGGGTACAGTATTTGCTATAAAAAATTGTAATGTTAGATGTATGTATATAAACACATTAGACCAGAGCCAGTAAATAGTGGCGAGAAAAAGGCAAAATATATGTCATGTGTTAAATGCGTGTGCAGTGTTAAGTGCAAGTGATAAATACCATGTTTTACAAGATTAAGGAGACTAAAAACCCAATTATAAAATTTTCAAACAAGTTGTAAATATTTATAATTACATTTCTAGTAGGGTATATGTGGCAGTAATTTGTATCACAACAATGTAAATGCCAGAGTGATTGTAGTGTAAATAAGCATTATTGTATGACAATGATTTGAGGTGTTTGTTAATGATAAGCATTGTTAGGAAATAAGTTTACACGGCCTCACTGAAACTGACAATAAGAGCGCGCAACAATGAGAGAGGGGGTGAGTTGTTTATCAATTATTAGAGACAAGCACATGACGTCAGATTAGCATGCTTTTCTTAGAAATGGCGGGAATTTCTTCCCTAGAGCATATGTTTTCGTAATTTTTGATTGGATATAAAAATAGACGCTAATGTTGGCGCGTTTTATTAACCAATAGCAGCTCGGTTATAATCTTTAGGTATATCGGGTGAGGGAGTATAAATATGAAACAGGGAGACAGGTTTCGTTTAGTTCATCAGAATCATTCGCGGGTTACACGTCGCACAGTTCTACAAAATCTCTTGCGTCGTAAAGTCAGTTACAAAAAAGTTGAAGTACGTGAATTAATAATGTGCAGTAAATAAGTTATTATAGTAACAGAAAATATAACAGTTTCAGTCTGGCGTGTATCAAAAGATAATGTGAAATGAATAAAGTGTGACGGCAATAAAAGTGTAAAAACAAATTCTTTTATCAGTGTTATCTTTTAGTAAAAACTCCTTTCCGTTTACACACCCTGTTTAAGAGATATGCTCGACTGACTAGTAATAATAGCTAGCCAGAGGACAAAGAACCCAAAACTCAAAGTAATAAAACAATAACAGGCGCTCAGCAATAGACAACACGAAGTGACCGCGACAAATTGGCTTCCAACATGGTGCAGATAAACATGAAGCATCTTCCAACTACCAACAAATATTCCACTTCAAGTAATGAAACCAAGAAGTTGTTTCACAAGGCAGCTCCCACTATGACTTCACAAATAAGGTGTATGTAAATAAAGCATTAACAGATACTTAAAAAAGAATAACTATTTCAGCAGATATTTTGCCATGCAATACATATTTACATTTATATAATTTAAATGGGGTGTTTTGTCATAAATATGGTAGCTGACATTTCGATATGTAGAAATTATTCAGCAATAATGTGATAATACACAAGTTTTATGTAACTATTTGTGCTTCCATGGCCAGCGCTTAACTGAGTTACCCAGATTGACAAAAAATTCCCAAAGATACACAGTACATATGGAGAATTTTCTGTTTATGAAATGCTTTAAGTTATTTTGCAATGAAAAGAGCATTATGTCCTAATTTATTTATTTGGTATAACAGCAGGAAATAGTGCTTGAGCACAACACTAATACACATCCAAAATCAAACTTTTATCATTATATCACATTCAAAATTGAAATAGGTATCAGACATAACCTTTGAGCATATATACAGATAGAGCACATGACGTCACACTAACCAACATCTCCATTAGCTGACAGAGGTATAAGCAATGAATGCAGGCTGATCTTAGTACAGGATTTTTCCTATAGTTCAATGAAATTCAAAATTTATACTACCCAACAAGACTATGGTACATTATTCTGCAGCTGACAACAGAGGAAGCCTTATAAAATATCTGGAGTACTTTTTTTCACAGATACGTACACATTTTTGAAGAGCACAGTAGAAAAGAAATTGTGCTGTTTTTTTTTTTTGACAATGTTAAAGTGTCAAATTTGTTCAGTCTATTACTTTATGAAAGAAGATGCAGATACAATTTTACATTAATATTTAATACAACAGTACACAAGAAGAAGACAACAGAGTTAAGCATTTAAAAAAATGTGCTTTGTTACATTCCTTTGTGTTATTGACATTCAGGTTCTTAACACCTTATGACAGCCTTGTACATATACCTCACCCTAAATACCATGATATGTAAAACCTAGAGATAAAAAGAAACACTTACTCTAGAAGCTACCAATCCCCTACCACCCTTTCTTATTTAGGAAATTAATGAGTAAACATAAAAGTGTAGGACTCTTGAGGAAAAAATTCAACAACCTCTTAATTAGGCCAGTTTTACAGAATATGAGGTACCTAGTATTTCAGTTAACAAAAATTGTTTAAAAGATACAGATATATATATTCCTCTGAATCTGTATTATACACGCACATACACAAATACATACAAATATATTCTTATCTATATGGAATTAATGGGGACGTCAGATGAAACATGAGATTCAGAACTTATATGTTCTTCTTAAATGTCAGATCTGTTGTTTTGGGTGTTAAATTTATTTTTAACTTTAGCTGTTTTATATGAAGTTTCCAAATTCATCTATAATTTAAAAATGTCACAAATACAAATTAAATTAGGAGAACAGAGCACTGTGGGGCACACTGTAAGAGGATATTATCGGTTTATTTTTATGGTTAGCTTGTTTTCGCTGTATATATTTCAATTCTTCATTAAAATCAACTAACATTGTGACTTTCGATACATAACCTGTCTTCTACCTTACTAGGTTTTCAGGTCATGTTCCAGTTTTAAACATCGAATGCGCGTTATTTGGTATCACTATAAACTGCTACATTTACACAATTGCTCATTGATATGAAAATTCAGCTTTATTTTTATATTTTGGGCATTGCTATTTTATCAGCTAACTTCCATCTTAGTTTCAAGCCTCAGCAATCAGCATGGCAGAGGACGCGCTATTCGATTTGGAAGCTCGGCACGTTCGTTTACCTTCGGTTCTTCCGTCTCCAACCGCTAGTTACATAAGTGTGCAGTTTCCAAGCTTTGTTATTTTTCTCTAGTTTCTGCTTCTGTATTTCAGTTAAGAATTCAAGAAGCCAATGTTTTGGTGTCATGATGCGGAGGAAGAATAAAGTTTGCCTCTTGAATTTGTTCGAAATTTCCTCTTAACACACCTCTAACATCACTTGAAGCACTTCGCTTGGACTGTCTTTATCCTTCCCTTGAAAACTGTAGCCTTCTCTGGAGGACTTTTCAATGCGGGATCTAATTCTGAACTGAAGCTGAGTAAACCTTTATAAGCATCAGATTTGGTAAATATTCAGTGTTGCCATGGCCCCGTAAAGCTAATTAAAACACCACAATATCTGATACAATTTATGAAAATGTTCAAAATGTATCTATTTTGTTTTGCTTTCTCATTTTCTTCCGCATTTGTAAGCAGAACCCAAATGTGAAGCCACACCTACTTTCCCGTGTAATGTTAATTTTAAAACATCTCTTACATGAACTGCCGAGGATCCATGTTTCTTGATGCTAGAACTTAAAATGATTTATGTCTGTATTACCAGTCATTGACTATGACTGTTCACCTACAAACAATATACATGGGAAGCAGAACAGAGCATTTTTCACTTCACAACCACACAGCCATTCGTGGGTACCACACTTCTTTCCTAAAACTCTTTTGAACCGTTTGAATAACATATCAGGCAACTGTCTAACAAACTGTTTAACTTTAGTTACTTAGGAAGTTCACTAAGGTTTTTGTTGTGCAAGCTACTTTCCGAATTCATGATGTTGGCTAGTACCTTCTTAATGTTGCATAAATATGTTAAAAATCACATTCACTCAATACACATGATGGTTCACATATCATTTACTGAACTATTTGAAAGAAGAAAATCATTTATATTAGGATACAAATGAAATTGAAAGTTCACCTAACAGTTAAACTGCACGTGGTTGTTACAGAAAGTAAAGGATCGGAAAATTTCACCCCAGGTCGTGTATCATCGGGCAAATCCTGTCCGCTCGGTATTTAGAGACGGAGGATCCGGCACGATCGGTTTTCTGCTTTAGAAACGAATCTCGGGCGGCGCCGTGGCCGAGTGGTTAGACCGCTCGCCTCTCACCGAGGCGGCTCAGGTTCAATCCCAGGGACCTGCATGTGGGATTTGTGGTGAATGAAGCGGCGTCTGGGCGGGTTTCCTCCGGGTTCTCCGGTTTCCCCCGCCATTCATTCCACCAACTGCTCCACCATCACCTTTCCTTTCATCCATTTCATCAACATTTCATTCCATCTACTTCCTTCATCCCATACCAGGCATCGGGCTGATCACCCATCCTGGATGCTCTGTCTGATCCATGAGTGTCTGCTCCTCGATGGGCCTCTGACCCCAGGCACCCGCTTATAAGTCCTGGGGGGTGTAAGTCATACATACGAGGAGGGTAAATGGATAATGAATGAATGAAAAAGAAACGAATCTCTCTGCTGTTGCACGACTTCCGCAATGACCAACTACCTATATTGCTGGTATAGGGAAGTTTAAACTCTTTCGTCAATGCTGAGCACAATGATACTCTGGTTGATGCACCAACTGGAACACTCATTCATATTCATTTAATGCATATATTTTTTTTAGAAAAATTGCTAATATTGTAATTCGTGAAACGTAAAGGCGGGATGTTATTCTTTCTCATTTCTAAAACACAATTAAATTAAAATTACTTAGTAGTTTCGTACAAAAAATTGCGAGAAAAGTCTGGTCTTGCACAACACTGCAACATAATCAGCAACCGCCACTGACAGATATTGCAGTGAACACTACCAGAACAGCATTCGTATGAAGAGATCATCTTAAGATACTAATGGAACAATTTAGCATGCCCTTATTGCAGGGGATAAGGATATATACCCCAGATATTATCAGCAAAGTAGGGCAGAATCACGGACAAAGTTGAGCTATTAGGAACATTTTTGGGGAATACAAAACTATTGAGGTAAATTAACGTAGGTAATATACACATTTATAACAATTTTTAGTCCACTACAGTAATGGTTAACTCTGTTCATACCCTTAAGTTTAACATAAAATTTGCTGTAACCCCCCCCCCCCCAAAGGTAAATGTAAGTACAATTCATACCACATGGTATAAGGGAATGTATCAAATCATAATTTCTGGAAATGTATAAAAGGAACTACAGCATTATAGGTAGGTATGTAGTTGTTCAGATCTTATGGCATTATTGCACTTACTATATTGGTCTATTTCGATAGATTACAATAGCATACATTGAAATAACAGGTAATGAAATACACCAGCTGCTAAATGCTTTTGTTTGTAATTCTTGCTGTAAATATTACATTTTTTTATTGATTTTAACTCTCAAATTATTATTATTATTATTATTATTATTATTATTATTATTATTATTATTATTATTATTATTATTATTATTAACCTTTTATTGTGTACCGGTATCACAATAGGTACTCAGTAACTATAAGACAGTCCCTATGCGAAGTTTTCCAGCACCATAGAACAGAAAATTTGAGGGAAATAGTGTGGTTGGCTGAAACGTGGTTAAACGTTGGACATACCGTACTCGTAACAGACGGCTGTACTGATGACGGAATTAAAGCTCCATGAAGCCATCCTCAGGTCTTTATTATTGCCCATGCTGGAACATCTCGTATTTTGTGACTGCCTACTGCTGTTTATTTCGAGAAGATCTGGGGATTATATGAAAATATTAAGCTTGATCATTTCTACAGATAAGTGCCCACTAACACTAACATACAAATGGTAGAGGGCTCACTCGTCATAATGTGAGTAATAATATTACAATGAAATGAGAGGAACATCTTAACTTCTGTAACTCGTAAATGAAAACAAGTCCAGGCACAAATATGTTGTGGATTATTAAGCAGTGCAGTTAACCATCGATGAAATGTGTTTTTATTTTGTGTGTGTTTTAGTCTGTTAATCTCTTAATGAAGAGGTAAATTCAAAATATTGAACCAAATATCTGAGACACAGAAAAACAATAGAAGAATTAAAAACCCATATATAATGTATTCAAGATTATATTCAATTAATGACAACACAATACCTATCCCGGTCGTGGCTAAGATAATATGTTACGGGATAAACCCCATTACGGCTGTAGTCAATAACAATCCTAATCTGCAAGTAGATAACATTACACAAATGAATGACTCGCAAGTATCTCTGTAGATATATCGCATGGGTATGGTCCATTTATCCTAGAAAACTACTATTTTCAGCACTGTCACTGTATAAAACCTTAAGAAATTACATATAACTTTTCGAAATATAAAATTATACAATTAATGAGTGCTAACACTAAATCTGTATGGTGGCATAATGCAATAAAGGACCAACATGGAGTAAAGACAAAACATTTAATCTCGGAGTTAAATTATAAATAGATAACATAAACTACCAACTTACGGAAACAGACAAGGAGCGACGCCAAATATAGATTTCACAATAAGTAATGTTAAAGCAACAACAAAATGATCAACAGGATTTTACTACATATTAGCATCGATTAATATATTTTACAAATTGAGATTTTTATTTATGGACGCTCTTTAACTACTGTGGACCTTAGCGTCCCATTCTATATTGGGCGTGAAAGACCTGTAATTTTGCTCAGAGGCCTAGCTTTATCAGGCTTGAGGTTCTGTTACGTGCCGTAAATCTACAACACGGGGCCACCGGCTTTACTTCCCTTCCGAAGGAAGCCATGCTAAGGATTTTTACACCTGAAAAAATCCATCGCCCTCTGCTGGGTTTGAACCCGTGACTTTGGGAACTAGAGGCTAGCACAGTACTAGTCCACGGAGGACAATATATATTTTACATATACATTGGTGTGCAAATCCTAAGGACCAGGTGGGTAAAGTAACATAACAAATGAAATACTTGGTGGAAGTAGATGAAGGTGCGGGAGCCAGAGGTCTCTCACACGTACACAGAAAACTGGATGTCACATGGCGTGAGTGTAGCGAGCCTATAGTGCTAAATGGGTCTGGCCCAGCAACACGGGGCAGTTCACGAACAGGACAAGACGGTGTGTGGCAATTAGCGAGCTGTTACGGTGCACTGTAGTGGTGTTCTTCATTGCAGCATGGCCCGTAGACACCATTTGGATGACTTCAAAATGGGTAGAATCATCGGGAAACTGGAAGAAGGGCGAAGTGTGACGAGTGTTGCTCAGGAGTTTAGAATTGCTCACAGCATTGTTTCACGTACATGGGGAACCTTCCAAACCACAGGCATTGCTGTCCCAAGGAGAGGTGGTGGTCGACCACGCTCAACTACAGCAGCAGATGACCGCTACATTGTGCAACAGGCAAGGGATCCACGTCAAACAGTGGGTGCAATTGCAACCACATTTAACAGAACAGCTGGGCACGCAATCTCATGATACACGGTGGCACGGCAACTACAAAGAGGTGGTCTCTTTGCCCGACGGCCAGTACATTTTGTTCCATTGACATCCGCGGCACTGTTTGCGTGGTCCCAAGAGCATCAAAATTGGACCAACGAGGAATGGGGTCGCATGCTCTTCTCAGATGAGAGCAGATTCAGTCTAAGTAGTGATTCTCGATGTACTCTCATCTGGCAAGAGGTGGGAAAACGTAATGAACCCAGGAACATCCTTGAATATGATCGTTTTGGTGGTCCAGGTGTTATAGTTTGGGGAGGCATAATGTTGCATGGGCGCACTGACCTCCAAATCTTTGAACATGGTGCGCTCACTGGTCAGCATTATTGTGATAGTGTACTCCTTCCCCATGTGCATCTTTTTAGGGGTGCAGTCGGCCCTGACTTCATTTCTATGGATGACAGTGCATGACCGCATTGAACAGCAGAGGTGGAGGATCTCTTGGAGCGAGAGGATATTCAGCAAATGGACTGGCCAGCCCGTTCCCCCAATTTAAAGCCCATCGAACACATGTGGGATGCTTTGGGGAGACGCATTGCAGCACATCCACATGCACCAACGACAATCCAACAGTTGTCAACAGAATGCTTACCAACCTTGTGGCCAGCATGGGAGCACAATGCAGAGCATGCATTGCCTGTCCGTGGTGATCATATACCCTTTTAAGCACCATGTATCTGTTTCTGTAAATCTAGAGAGCCATCATATGTCGTATTGACTTTAGTGTAGCTTATGGTCTATGAATAAAAGTGGCATTTCTGTTGGTCTAATTGCATATTTCGTTTAGTTGCCAACTGTAGCAGTTCTCTTTATGTATGATTCAAGTTTCATCAAGCTATGTTACTTGGCAGTGTCGCAGCATGCGAAGATTACTTTCGTCCTTAGGTTTTGCACACAAGTGTACTTTGGAAACACAGGAGGTAAATACAACAAAGAATACACACAAGCAGACCGGAACACATTAAAAGAAAAGTTTGACAGTGATCTATATTGCATAGTACTTTCCATAGATGGAGACGCAGAAAATTTAACAAAATCCATAAAAAATACAATTATAAAATCAGCACCATAAGCAAGAAATAAAAAATATACCAACAACAGCTGGACAGATGCCCTTAAAAAGGTACAAAAAATGAAAAAACTAAGAAAAATCTACCAAAGTTTGAGAATAGAAGAAAGAGTAATTTTGGATACAGACAAACTAAAGAGAAATGTAAAAACTTATTAAATGAAACTAGATACACAACATGGCAACAGCTTGTAGAAAACAGTTTGGAAAATACTGATTGGGAACTCCGTAAAAAAAGTATAATGGAAACAATTAAGGAATCTGAAGTTTTACATAAGTTGGTTAAAGATGATGGAGAAATGACAACAGATTCGAAGTACATAATCAATTTGCTCTTATATAAATTGCTACAGGATGATGACTAATCTTCTGGTACATTAGAAAAAACATAATATAAAGGATCATTATGAAGACTGAAAATATAAATAGTAATGTTATCTTGCCCTTTGTTGCAACCAAAATAAAGCTGACTATACAAAAATTAAAACAGAAAAAGCTGCTGGCCCAGGTGGCAGTCTAAAAGACGTACCACTTTATCTGGAAGAGAAACTAGCACAGTTTTTGCATTTACTACTAAATAATTCATTATGGCAACGCCGACTTCCAAATTGTTGGAAGGACGCAAAGGTAACGGCATTAAAAAAGGAAGTAACAAAGATCCAGGGAATCCTAAGTCATATTAACTGATGAAAAATTTCTGAACATTTAATCTTTAAAAGAATAACAGAATTTAGGAATTAATAATAAACAATAATGATTTAGAAAAGGCAGATCAACGGAACATGCAATAAATGCAGTAATGGAAACAGTAAATATAGCTTCAAATAAATACTTAATTGGAATTTTTTATATATCTGATTCATGTGAAAACTTGTGTTGGCCATTTCTACTTGAACCTCTGAGAAGTTTAAGATATCCGAAAAGGTTATATAAAATCTTAATACATTACTTTACACATAGAGGGGTGTATTTACAGGAATACAAAAACTGTTAAAAAGGAAATAATTCAAGGATGCCCCAGTGATTGGGTTTAGTACTGATTTTTTGGAACATTGTGATGGAAACCCTATTAGAAGAGCTGAAAAAACAATCTACAGCTAAAAACACAATTGCTTATGCTGACAATGTAATACTTTTAATAGAAGGAAATTCAATACAAGAATTGGAAACAAAATTAAATTACATTTAAAACATTATAAAAATTGTCTATGTTGACAAAACTTAACATAGCACCTAAGAAGCCTAATAACACAATTCTAAAAGAATACTTGAAGCGATCCCACAATTATACACCAAAATGAGATTAAGAAAAATAAAGAGGCTAAACATTTGGAGACATGTTTAGATGAAAAATTGAGTTTTAGTAAACTGTAGAGTCTGTTAGAACAAATCTGAAAATTTAATGCTAAAAATTGGTAAGACTTTTTGAATAAAACTACAAAATTGCTATAACAATGTATCGTTACACAATGTTTGCCTCTAATACTACCTATGGGGCAGGAGTATGGGCTGCAAGAGTGAAAAATGTAAATTATGAAATAAGTTAAGAAGAACGCGAGGTTAAATTATTTTAAGATAGTTTGGCATAGTTTGCACTACCCCCACAATGACATTATCGGTAGCAGCCAGAATTTGGTCAGTTTATTTATTAATTAAATTTGGAGATGCAATTTTTTGGTTGAAAAAGAAACATGTTAACAAAGTAGAACAAATAATGGGAAGAATATATAATTCAGAACTTGAAATTAAAATAAGACTAAAATTACATTGGCAATAGGAACGGGAAAGTAGAAATGGAGAAGAAATTTAGCAAACTAAATGAAAGACTCAAAATAAAACACCCCAAACCAGCTAAAGCAGCGTTTCAACAGTTAACAGGATGCAGACCATATTGAATTGAAATTAAGAAACGTCAGAATGATTTATGTGAAATTTGTACTATACCAGAGATACCTGAACATGTGATATTTGAACGGGAACGATATAAAAATCAAGTACGCGAAAAAAGAGAAAAATTAAGTGGACACCAAATAGCACTCATTCTAAGAAACACTAACTTATAAAAAGTCCAAGATAAGTTAGCACATAAAGTAAGAAACTTGGCCTGGAAAGAAATAAATTACTACAGTTGAAGAACCAAGAAATGTAGAAAATTTAGAGATAAGCAATAGATCAACAAGAACAAGAGAAAGAGCAATAAGTAATCAAAACACTAACAATAATCTAAACAAGAATGCACACCATATTTAAGAGGAAAAAGAGGAGGAAAAAAATTTAGGCAAATGATACATAATAAACAGAAGAGGAAATATTATCAGACCACAACCGGAAGATATGTTTGGGTGTAATGAAGAATAGGATTGAGAAGAAGACATGGTGGATTATAGACTATAAATTAAAAGCAGAAGAGGGAGAGAGGGATAATATAAACCACGATTTACAAGAAAAACAAACTTTTGTGCACAAAATCAAGATGGAGGATAGCTGTGGATGTGGTGGTGGTGTTTAAAGGTCTGTCAACAACTAGGTCATTTGGACCCCTATAGCTGTGGAGAGGGTCAAGGATGGAGAGAGCTGGAAAATAATGCAAAGTAGGAGCAGCGCTCAGAGCGGGGAAATGCAGTGGTTTGCGGCCATAAAAAACTGTGATTGGATGGATAAGGGAGGGAGTGACTATAGGAGATGGTGCAAGGCGGACAAGATGGCGGCCAGTAGTTCAGGGAGGAGTTACACGCATATATGGAAGTGTAGTGCTAGTGTTCAAAAACACGGTTTAAACTCCTGCTAAGTGAAATGATTTACAGTTTAAATTTAATATTAAATTAAAAGTGTAGTGCGGAAGAAGAAAGGTTAATTAAACTGAGTAAAAAAAGCTTAATTTTAATAAGAAAAAAAATAAATTAATATATATAAAAACACCAAAAGGAAACAAATGAATATGTAAATTGTATAAATAACAATAGCATAGCTAAAGGCAAGGGACATCTAATTCTATAAAGTAGAATTAAAGTGACTAAGAGTAAATAAGAAATTTAAATAACAAATGAAAGAAGAATTAAATAATTTATATAATACAACTTAAATATGAATAACAAACGAATAATTTTATAATTGCTCTTAAGCACATTGAATTAAATGATAATAAGTAAACAACTGAGATCTTTAAAATGTTACTATTTCATTAGACCAAAAACAACTTATAAGCAAAGAAAGAAAAGGTACTGGATTCCAGTATCTAGTTTTACCAAATGGTTATTTTAGGAAATTTTATTGTTACATTATATTCTTTAAACTGTTTGTAGAAGTTTGCTTTTGTAATTTTGTATGTAATTGAAGAGTACAAGCTGGCAACCAGCTTATAAGGAATACACGTTACCATTTGTGTTAATATTTTGGTTATACTAGATAGTGAAATTGGGGTTGATTTTTTTTTGTATATGTCCCGGTTTAAGAAAGTGGGTTACCAGGCGAAATATTTCAGATATTTATTTGTCCAGCACAGCCAATCTTTCAGATCCATGGACTGCACTTTTAAACTTATCCAGTGTGCCTTTGAACCACAATTTATGCCAAAATAATTGTGCCTTTCCAAAACTACTGTGATTATCTCTTCTCACAAACTGCAGAGTTATGACTTGTATGGCCTTTTATGCAACAACTGAGTAAAAAAGATGATCACAAGCATTGGAAGGTATAAGGCTATTGACCAGGATGATTAAATATGTCTTTGCAACTTACAACATACTAAAGCTCTTCTCACAAATTTCACACTTGTGACTTGTGAGACTACCATCATGTTTAAAATTATGTGATTTCAAATTTAACAACTGAATAAACCTTTACAATATTCACACTGAGGTTCTGCCCAAATTTTATACTTGAGGCTTTTCACCCTCATGTATCAAATTATGTAGTTTCAAATCTGACAACCAAGTGAACCCCTTCTTACAAATTTCACACTTGTGAGCCTTTTTACCCTCATGTATCAAATTATGCGATTTCAAAGCTGACTGCTGAGTAAAACTCTTCTCACATATTTCGCACTTGTAAGGCTTTTTACCCTCATGTATCAAATTATGTGATTTCAAACTTGACAACCGAGTAAAACTCTTCTCACAAATTTCACACTTGTGAGGCTTTTTACCCTGATGTATCAAATAATGCAATTTCAAACCTGACAACTGAGTGAACTTCTTCTCACAAATTTCACACCTGTGAGGCTTTTTACCCTCATGTATCAAGTTATGCGATTTCAAATTTGTCAACCGAGTAAATCTTTTCTCACATATTTCGCACTTGTAAGGCTTTTTACACTCATGTATTAAATCATGCGATTTCGAAGTTGACAACTGAGTAAAACCCTTCTCACAAGTTTCACATTTGTGAGGGTTTTTACCCTCATGTATCAAATTATGTAACTTCAAATGCGACAACTGAGTAAACCTCATCTTACAAATATCACACTCGTGGGGCTTTTTACCCTCATGTATCAAATTATGTAACTTCAAATGCGACAACTGAGTAAACCTCTTCTTACAAATATCACACTCATGGGGCTTTTTACCCTCATGTATCAAATTATGTGTTTTCAAATTTGACAACTGAGTAAATTCCTTCCCACAAACTTTGCACTTGTGAGCCCTTTTACCCTCATGTATCAAATTATGCGATTTCAAAGATGACAGGTAAGTAAAACTTTTCTTGCATATTTCACACTGGTAAGGCTTTTTACCCTGATGTAATAAATTATGCGATTTCAAAGTTGACAACTGAGTAAAACTCTTCTCACAAATTTCACACTTGTGAGGCCTTTTACCCTCATGTATCAACTTATGTATTTTCAAACCTGACAACTGAGTGAAGTTCTTCTGACAAATTTCACATTTGTGAGGCTTTTTACCCTTATGTATCATAGTATGCAAATTCAAAGCTGAGAGCTCCTTAAAGCTCTTATTACAAATATTACACTTCTGTGACCTTTCACCCTTATTAGTCAATAAAGCCTTGATGTAAATTTTGCCTACATGAGTACAGTTACCAGGTTGTTCAAAGTGGACAAGTTTTTCTACAGGTGTTGCTTTTGTGATATTGCTTTCTTCACTTTCACATTCAGAATAATCTTTTCCATAACCAAAGCTTGTGTTTTTTCCTAAGGCTTCAGCTGAAGGCAATAGTGAATCACCACTGCTAACACCAGAACCTGCTTCTGAGGATAATCTGAAATGTTGGAGGATTTAGAATTAGGTAAATTAATCAAAGAGCAAAAGGAAAGTGTTAATAAAGAATCTCTGCTTAGTAACAATCATGATTTGTAGTTACAAATTCTTCTTGCTATACTTTTCTTTATTACAATTGAAATAACTTTGGTAATTTGCAATATACTAAACAAAATCTTTCAAATAAAAAGCATGTTAATGGTATTACCAGTCTGAAGTTTCTGGCAATACAAGCAATGTGTGTTACATGCAATGAGAATTACACCAACTTTCAGGTTTATTTTAAGAACTATTCAAAGTAATTCCTGTGTTGATTAAACTTGGCAAGAAAACATTTGCATAGCAAAGTGGTAATCAACAAGCCAGGACATAAGTCAGCTGCCAATTCAATGAATGGAATGCTTGTCACAGATTCTCAAGTATGAATGACAGATCAGCATGTTATATATTCAAACATGTAATGTTTCAAAAACACTCATTGCTTTTTTAAAAAGAACTCATGTCACATGAGTTTCTCCACCCATTCTTCTAACAAAAGTTCAATTTTCTATCTACTTAATGTTAAGATAAAACTCAGTGGAAATGCTTTCCTTACACAGTTTGAGTATGTAAAAGAAAAAGTGAGTTTTATTTATGAATGCTTGTAGCTGCTGTGGTCCTGTATATTGGGTGTGAAAGACTAGTAATTTTGCTCAGAGGCCTCTTCATCAGGCTTGAGGTTGATGTGCTTCCCTTCTGAAGGGAAGGATTTTTACGCCCGAAAATATATGTCGACCTGCGCCAGGTTTGAATCCGCGACTTCGGGAACTAGAGGTTACGATGGTAATCTTTACACCACTGAAGAATGACTTTAGGTAAAAGAAGATACATAAGTTGAAGTGATTGGAAGATCTTCAAATGGCAGATTACTATATGATGGTTTTGTACTCTCAACTTGATCCCATAGTTATTTAATAACATAAAAGTGACTGTTTTCATATAATACAAAAACCCTTTTGGAAAGAACGCAGAACTCATTATATGCCAATGTAATCTATGCAACATGTTGGTAGTCGCAATCTCTAGCAATTCTCATAACTTTTCATAACTGAAACAAAACAGGTGTCGCTGTACCATCATACTTGTTAATCAATACAGATTTACTTCACAATATTGATTTTATTTTCATACAGCAAAGTCATATGAACTGTGTTTATGTTACCAGGTCTTCTTTTCTAACATCTTTGCTAAACCTAAAAGCAAACTACTCATTTCTTTCAGCACGTTTCATTTGCCAGGTTTACCCTTTCAGAAGCAGGGAAGTTGTTTTCATTATGAAGTATAAAAAACAAAATCTGTTTATGTTATTCTCATTTTTCACTTGTAACATCTTTATTAAAACTAAAAGCAATATTATATTTTTTCATCATACTGTACTTCCATTGTTTACCCTTTCAGAAAGAGGACAATTTATTTTTCAATACTTGTAATTTTCTACTTTGTTTAATTTGTACTTTCAAACATTTACAAATCCTTCACATTGTCAGCAACTAAATAAAAAAGACACAATTTCGGAATAAACAAAAATCTTTACAACTGCATCATGTAATGCAGTTGTACTATTCCGTATTTCATAACATTTTTAAACCAGAAATATATTATTGTCTTTCACAATAAAAAAGGAAAAGAAAAAAAAATTACACTTGTCAAGGCCCAAACCATCTTGCAATCTAGGCAATGAGCTACATAGCAACGAGTGTATTTTAACTGCTTAACCACTTTGATCTTGAAACAGAATGGCCGGCAAATCAGTGACGCAACACCCCATTTTAGATTTGACTTAATTGCAGGAAATTTGAGCCAGCAGACTATAAGTTGCCTATCTCAAAATCACTGTTTACTATCCCTTTAAATGTGTGGAGTTGAACTCTGAAACTTACTTCATTATGCATTGCTAATTAAGTTAATTGTAATATAAAATGCAGTAAAACCTACCTACATACAATTATTAGGTTTTGGCATCCAGAAACTTCAATGTTTACATCTGTATAATTACAACAAACGTTATTGAATGGTTTTGACACAGATTCATTACAGACACATCTGCAATATTTGAAAACTAAGCGATTAACGAAATAAATATAGCATATAATTGTACCATTATATGACTGTTACCTTTTAAGCCGTCTTCTTCTGATTGTTACATCATGGCCATCTATGTATATTGCTTGGAATATGTATGCACACAAGCACACATGTGCGCGTGCATACACACACTTATGCAAGTTTGCTCTCATTATAATATTAGTATACATAAAGAAGCACCAGAAAAGGGAAATATAACACAAGAATCAGAAGGCTTCTTATTGAAACATTAACCAAGAGTCATGACTTACCCTGCTGATATCACTTGAGTTAAGTCCCCATCCTGTAACAGAATAATACAAACGAACAGTTTCACATAAATCACCTTACAACCAAGGCGCTAGTAACCTACTAGTTGAACACTCTTAAACAAAACTCATCATCTATACAACCATTAATTAAATGCCCTGTATTGATAGTTATCTTTAAAGTACCAGGTTTGATTTATTTTTTCTAAATTGGTATACAATTTAGGAGTTATGCAGAAACAAGGATTTGACATTATGTAGCGGCATGAAAGAAAACCAAGCAATGGAAATTGTGCCTAGCTGTGATAAACAGTTTGATCTAAAGAAACTGGCCACAGAAATGTTTACAGAAAGGTAAATCAGAATCTGTGATACAGTTAACCAAGGATTTTAAAAAATCTGATATGCTACACTCACATGACTTTCTTTACCAATTACACATTTACATATATCCCTATTCATACAAAGAGTAAAGTCCCATTCTAAATGAAAAGTACGCACAGATGAAGCATAAATGCAAGACTTTACATGCAAGTTATTTAAAAGAAGCATTTACATAGTGTCACATAAAGTGATACTTAATGCAAGAGATTGCAAACTCCAAACTTGTGTTGCATGCATAGAAGATGAATGATTTCTATATTTCTTTCTCTAAGCATTCCCAGCTTGAATAATGCAAGATTTTATGCCATTTATGTACAATCATGGTGCTCTTACGTTTGGCCTTGCTATGCCAGATCCGATCTGTTGATTCCTTCATACAACACTTTTTATGTCCTATTTATTATAAAGAATGGATGTATTTCCAAATTGGATATACTGGCCATGTTATTCAATTTGAAACTTGAGGGATGCTCACAAGATTTTCACATGCAATTTAAGGATCTAGAAATCTGTGCCACTTTTGTTATGCCTATGGCTACATTGTGAACACAGCCATATTCATCTATCCACATTACAGGCTTTTTCCCCCAAGAATAATTTAAATTAAGCAAGAAATGCTTTATTTATTTTCTGTTAAGCTAATACATACTGTAGTCTGACAGGGCATTCAGTCCAGGCCATTTGCCAGTCATACCCATGCAACAAAATTACTTACACACATATTTTTTTTTAATTCTCTATAGCTATCAAAAAAGGCATTAATAGCTAAAAAAAAGTTATATTAACTCAGATTCCCTTTCTATAAACCAGTTCCATTTCTTTAACTTTACTTAAAAAACAACCCAAGCTTCTGCCATCCTTTTAAAAAATCCCACTTAACACAGTTTTCCTATCTACCTTGGCCCATTTATGCTCCAAAAATTCCTTCCTCCATAGATCTATTCCTATGCAAACAAATACTGTATACTCCAGATCTTCCTTCCACAAATGGGACACTTGTCTCTGTGGGATGTCCTTTCTTATCCTTCTTAATCTCCAAACACCAGTTCCTAACCATGCTATTCCCTTCTCTTGCTCGTTATTTACTTTATCAATGTATGTCTTCCTTTCCCATTTTTCCTCCATTGGTACATAGAATATCCGAGACCTTTTCCATTATCCCAACAAAAGGTTTTTGGATTTCTGTCTTCAAAGCTCTTTCTTATTATCCTCCAAAATTATGATTATTATAAAACACCCTTCCCTGTAGATATTCCTCCTACATTTGCTTGTTCTCTCCATTTTTCCAAAATCTGTTTCACTATGTTGATGTTTTACATTCATCAAACCAATGCTCCCCCTGTTTAAAGAATTTCTTTCTCACCCTCATTCCCTCTCCTACTCTCTGCAGTGCACCATTGAAAATATTTATTGCTTTCTCTATTTCATTTTCATTTGAAATGAAACTAAAGCCTTGCTGGCATATCTGTCCACAACATAAAACCCAAACTTGCTGCAATATCATCTTTCCTTTTAAATC
This sequence comes from Deroplatys truncata, assembly GCA_030765065.1. NCBI lineage: Eukaryota > Metazoa > Arthropoda > Insecta > Mantodea > Mantidae > Deroplatys > Deroplatys truncata. The sequence continues at coordinate 21,656 of JAUKNL010000353.1, forward strand.
TCACCTACAGTTTACAATCATTTTTCCTACTTTCTAGATTCTGATTTATTTGTTTTGTTTGCAGTTTATGGCCACTATCAGTTGAAGTAGGCACTGCTGGAACTTAAATTAAGAATTTTGAAGTTTTTAAGAACATATTCCATATAAATCAGCCAAAAAATAAAATCATTTACACTTTGTATATTCTTATTTATAAAGTTAAATTCTAAATTAATATCCTCACCATATTTGGACTTTGACACTCTTTTCTCCTAATCCGATGTTCAAGTCTCTCATTAATATGGAACTCTGTATTCCCATACTTCTCCCTTAAATTCTCACAATCCTCTTCCAGCTGATTAAATAGGTAAGGGTTGTGAAAGTGTGAGGATACAAGTGGGTTGTACACCATTCCCAAACAACTTATTTAATCATCTAAATACTTGGCACCCAGTATTACAGCATCTGTTTTGCTGTCTAGACCACGTTTCCTTGATTGCTTTACTTAAAGATTTCCTTATAAAACATCCTATACCACGACATTCTCCCTTTTACACCTATCTTGTCCCTTTATATCCGTGTAAATAAAATTTTTTACTGCAAGATCCACTACTTTTAATCATGTTTCAGCTACTCACAAATAATCTAGCTTGCTCAGTAAGTGGTTTAAACTTACCATGTAAATTTTACTTTTCAGTCCCTAGAAGTGCCAAAAGCCTAATGTCCTAGTTTCTTGTTCCCTATTGTGGACCCGCTGTAAATCTCAAGCTATCAAGAACATCCTTCTAAACTCATACCTCATTTTTGTGGTTATATTTTTATCCACTACCAAAGTACTGCCGAGTTCTGAGCACAAAGCACTACCAGAAGTCTCTTCTCCTTCTCCCACTACTCTGCAACCATGACTTCTTCCCCTTTTCCGCTAATTTGTGTGATTCTTCTCACTCAGAGTTCTTCTTTCATCTGTTCTTACTCATCAATCCGTGTCTACCTAACAATTCCTGTTGACCCAGCTGACTTCTAACTTCTTCTTTCCCTCCCTCCATGACAGCATTTAATGCAACAGCTGTTTCTCTCTTGATGAAATAACTTTTGCCCTTGTTGTAGACACTGGGTTCCCGACTGCCTCGTCACCTCCAAATGCCCCTCATTGCATTTCCTTCCTTGTGTGCTCACTGATCCATATGTTGTTTTTCTCTCCAGGAGTTACATTTGCTCCTTCTACCCAGAGTTGTAAATTCCTAATGTAGGATTGCTTACCAGCCGTTGTCACTTCCATCATAGTTCGTATTACTTTTTGCTGTTATCTCCCTTTGAATGGCATCAAAACTTTATTAATAAAAATATTGGAGCCTTTCAGCATCTTACCTTTCCCTAAGATATCGTAAATTAACAGTGATGTTGTGGACTCAGCCACAATTGGTCTTTTGCTGGTGTTCCTTCATACTTGGTATGCCTCCACTATCTTCCAACATTTCAGCTCCATTCCCAAGTTTTGAACCAAAATTACCTTAACCTCTTCCACTGGGCAAATCCCTCTCTTCCCTTCTATACCTGTAAAGAACAGGTTAAATCTTCGTCTCCTCTTGTCCAATATCTCCACATCAAATTTCACTTCTCTCCTTATTCCTTTGATTTCTTTCTCTCATGTTGCCTTTTACTTCTCTGGTAACTCTGTTCAAATTATCACTTATCCATTGCTTCATTCCATCCATGAGATTTTCCAACAATGTCTGGATATCTCCTGGCCCCGGGTTTAGTTCCATTCCTCCTATCATTAATAGTATCATAATAACACTCCCTACTAGTGCATAGCTTATCACCTACAACCTCCAGGGTCCCTCTTTTTTTTTCTTTTTTCTTTTTTTTTCAAATTTTGCCTGCATAAACAGTTTGATACTTACCCCAATCCACTCCCAAAGCTCCTCAAACCACTCTTTCTCTCATTTCCGGAGCTTACAACAAACACAACCATTTCTCTTCCCCTGCTTGCTTAAATGGGAATGAAACACAAAAATGGATTTTTCATTAACCACATTAGTTTGTTGGTCCTCAAGAATAAATAATACATGCAGTTTTACCATCCCAAAGTGAATGGTTATGGCCTGTTGTTGAGTTGACATCATGAGAGCCACACTACACCCAGACAAGATGTTCACAGCACAGGTGTTTTAAATGACCAACAAGATTACGTGTTAATTTCACTACAAGTTCATAACTTTTCTGAATAACAAAGAGGAAAGCTAAAACTAGTCAATTACTTTTCATAATGCAGTTATTACCTACTAGGTGATAAACAGCAGTCCAACGTTGAAAATGAGTGAACGTGGTATCTGAACTTATTAGTTGTAGCAAAAAAGAGCGATTTTGAAGATTTACACCATTCGACAGCAATTTCGAGAACACCAAGAACCATGCTCGTTCCATCCATTGGTGTAAGTGTAAGAAATGTATATCTATGAATGAGGAGGAAAGTGTGTGCTGCTTGTACTATGAAAAAAAACCAAATTGGTGAAGGGTGATTTTATGTGTATCACAAAGCATCCAAATTTTCACAAATTAGTTATAGATCATGATGCTTTGAATATTGCGAGGCATAACTTAGTGTTAAAAACAAAAGTTGAGATAATAAGAAGTTACTCACTGCCAATAATCCTGCTAACAAGAAATTGGCGATATTCCTGCTACAATTTATAGTGTGGATTAATTCATGAATTGCTATTGGACACAGAAGAATTGTCATACCATCATGTGTATAGCTTAGTATTATAAATGGTTTTCCAGAACCCAACCAAATACATTACCTTCAAACTTCATTAATAAATACACAAATTAAAAATAGCAGTTTTAAATTCAATCATTATTTATTATATTTAAAATTGTATAATGTGTCTGTGATCAACCTTTTTATGTTGACTGAAAACGTGAGAAGTGCTTCAATTGTAGTAACTAATTGAGATCAAGGCATGGGAGCTATATTCTTTGGTAGTAACAGATCAATTGCTGTGTCTAGTAATGGAGCACACAATATGCATGCAGAGATTTTTTTTATTTCGTGCATTATCAGCAGTCTCCATTCTTTATTTTTCATAATCCAAGACCCAGATGTTTTGGAGTACTGAGTTATGTAGTGTCTTTTTTTTTTCTTTCACATTGAAATTGTGATCTAGCACTGCTATCATGGATCCAAGTTGAAGGCTGGTATATGAAAAATGTATTCTTTTCTGAGCATATATAAGAAAAAGACTGTGATAACTTTCTAAACTATCAGTATGTATTTGTCAAATCTGAGCCAAATCTTTTAAGGTGCTATTCAAAGTAATTTTCTGCAGAGCATGATAGGCATTTCATTTGCTTTAATCCATAATTTATTTCTTTGGTCTTCTCCCAACAATTAATCATGTTCACAAGATTTCCATTCACCATTTTCTAGCCATTTATGTTCATTTTTTTATATGATGAATTAATGTGAATTTTTCAATTAATATGATACTGTTCGCATTACAGTTTTGCACACCTCACCATGAATAGCTATTTATACTGGTTGTCCATATCAGCCCTGAGTATTTTTTTTGTACCATTTCAACTTTTTTCATTAGACTTTTACACCAGTGCCTTCCGTCAAATTCATATTCAACTTCCAGATACTGAGTTTTTAACAGGTATCTTACAGCTTTATGTCTGTCAGAGAGAAAAACTTCAACACTACACATTTACTGTTTTGCAAGCCTAGTCATTATGTTGTCACATGCAGCATTTTCCAAATTGCCTTTCACCATATCTCTTTGATCAAGTTCAAAATCAATACTTTTGCAGGAATTTAAAGCCATGACAGAATAGACTAAATATTTGACTGAAGATCCTGGGGAGTCATACCTGCCCATCCCCTGCCAACCACCTAGGTGTACCACAACCTTTTATGGAATTCAAGTTTGTTTTTTTTCTTTCTTTCTTGAACCCAAAATACTCTAGCAAAAGGTGCTGTCATGTATTGAATGGTTTTACAAAACATTTGCCAAACCCAGTGAAATTACTGGAACAATATACCAGATAATAATAAAGAACTTTCTATTAAAACATTTCCTTCATGATAAATTTCTTCAGTTCCAAGTAAATGTATTAGTGCAAAAACACACTGTTTTAACACATAGCATTGTCCCTTTAATGTAATAAGAAATTGTTTTGGCTTCATTTCCACGTAAAACATATACCTTGAAAAATAAAAGTACAGATGTCCAAGCAACAATGAAATATTCTGCTGTAGCTTCATTTCCATGTATGGTAAAATTCTTCTTCTTCTTTGTTATCATTTGTATCAGAATCTGAAGTATCATGTTCCTAGAAACTTTCATTTAGCTAATCCTGATCTTCATCATGGTTTGTTTCATAGATATTTTCAGATTCCAACAACATATATTTCCTTATGATTTCAGCACTAGTTCACATTGTACTTCTGAATTCTTGGTTTTTTTTATCACATTCCATTCTGAATTCTCTTTCACTACCTTCATCATCGCTTTTGTTGTCAGTCTTATTGCAAGTAAAACTATCACATAGCACAGAAATTATGCTTTTACTATCTTTATCCTCATATCAGTCTGTTCTTTGTTGTTTGCTCTTGGATGAAGATGCTAGAACAATTGTCTTACTATAAATCTCTGGAAATTGTCTTCATTTTTCCTTATAGTAGGAACAGTTCGAGGGTTTAATAAAGGCCCTCTGAAATTTTCATCTGGCATAAGCTGCTTTTTTAATAACAGTGTCTGTTCATAATCTGTGTCCTTAAAATAGAAGGAACGTAAACGAGCACCAGGACCAGGCAAGAAAAACTTTTCTTTTGCAAAATTCTACCCATATCTTATATCTTTTGGGAGATTTTTCTTTTTGGAAATGTATGAAAATGAATTCCCTTACCTCATTACAGCCATATGCACAACATTGAGACATTTTATTTTTCACAATATTACGTTGTTTGTATAATGTTAAACTGACTCAGTAACACCATCACCAAAACACTACCACAAAGTACACAACTCTTGAACTTAAATACCAACACGGACAAGTTTTGAAAACATATTACTGTGTATGGCAATGACTGACTTGTGATCTTCCCAATACTTTTAGGACATGGCTGGCTCTGATGACGTATAACGTGGTTATTATTTCGCTTGCGCAGCAATAACGGCATGGGAAAGTAAGAAAACAATCTTACCACTGCATTTTATAGACCATATCCTTCATTTAGGAAGGAACATTATTTTTGTATTTTGTTGCCATCTAACCCCCTTAGCGCCAGACCCAATCTGGTCAGCTTCCTGAAACCCGCTGTAGAGAGCTAGACGCCTAATTCTCTTTAGCAGTGTAAAGCGCAGAGGGTTTTAGGTGGAAAAATAACTGGTGATATACTATATATCACTAATCAGATTTGATTGACAATGCACTGAAACTTATTTTATAATAATGTCCCTGTTGTGTAACACAACATAAAGTTCATAGCATTTATAGACATGATAACTCCAAAATATAGCAACAAATACAATATTTTTATGAGAATAAAATTATTTTTGTGCTTTAAGTGTCTAAATGAATGTGTAATGAATCTGTAATCTGTAAATGTGTAATTCTAAAGTGTAATGAATCTGTATAATGACACAGATTCATTACAGACACATCTGCAATATTTGAAAACTAGCAATTACGAAATAAATATAGCATGCAATTTATACCATTATACGATTGTTGCCATTTAAGCTGCTTTCTTCTGATTGTTACATAATGGCCATCTACGTATACCACTTGGAATATGCCTGCACGCAAGCGCACACACACACACACACACACACACACATGTGCTTGCAAGTTTCCTCCCTTTATAATATTAGTATAGACAAAGAAGCACCAGTAAAGGAAAATATAACACAAGAATCAAAAGGTTTCTTATTGAAACTTTAACCAAGAGTCATGACTTACCCTGCTGATATCACTTGAGTTAAGTCCCCATCCTGTAACAGAATAATACAAAGGTACAGTTTCACATAAATCACCTTACAACCAAGGCGCTAGTAACCTAGTAGTTGAATACCTTTAAACAAAAATCATCATCTGTACAACCATCCATTAAATGCCCTGCATCAGATAGTTATTTTTAAAGTATCAGGTTTGATTTATTTTTTAAATTGGTATACAATATGACGAGTTATGCAGAAACAAGGATTTGACATTACATTATGTAATGGCATGAAAGAAAGCCATGCAAAGGAAATCATTTAAAATAAAGAGAGTTACACTACATCACTAAAATGTTCGAATTCTCTTTATTTTAAATTATGATGCATCACTGTTACTAACTTCTAAATCTTCAAAATTAGTCAAACGAAATCATATTTGCATGTGAATAAGTTTGATCTAAAGAAACTGGACAATGGAATGTTTACAGAAAGGTAAATCAGAATCTGTGATACAGTTAGCCAAGTATTTTTAAAAATCTGATATACTACACTCACATGACTTTCTTTAGCAACAACAAATTCACATATATCCCTATCCATACAAAGAGTAAAGCCCCATTTTAAATGAAAAGTAAGCACAGATGAAGCATAAATGCAAGCCTTTACATGGTTATTTAATAGAAGCATTTACATACTGTCACATAAAGTGCTATTTAATGCAAGAGATTGCAAACTCCAAACTTGTGTTGCATACATAGAAGATGAATGATTTCTATATTTCTTTCTCTAAGCATTCCCAGCTTATGAATAATGCAAGATTTTATGCCATCTATGTACAATCATGGTGCTCTTACGTTTGGCCTTGCTATGCCAGATCCGATCTGTTGATTCCTTCATACAAAACTTTTTATGTCCTATTTATTATAAAGAACGGATGTATTTCCAAATTGAATATACTGGCCATGTTATTCAATTTGAAACTTGAGGTATGCTCACAATATAGTCACATGCAATTTACGGATCTAGAAACCTGTGCTACTTTTGTTATGCCTATGGCTACATTGTGAACACAGTCATATTCATCTATCCACATTACAGGATGTTTTTTTCCCCAAGGATAATATAAATTAAGCAAGAAATGCTTTATTTATTTTCTGTTAAGCTAATACATACTGTAGTCTGACAGGGCATTCAGCCCAGGCTCTTTGCCAGTCACACCCATGCAACAGAATTACTTATACACATATTTTATAATGCTCTATAGCTATAAAAAAGGCACTAATAGCTAACCAAAAGTTATATTAACTCAGATTCCCTTTCTATAAACCAGTTTCATTTATTTAACTTTACTTAAAAACCAAACCAAGCTTCTGCCATCCTTTTAAAAAATCCCACTTAACACAGTTTTCCTATCTACCTTGACCCATTTCTGCTCCAAAAATTCCTTCCTCCATAGATCTATTCCTCCGCAAACAAATACTGTATGCTCCAGATCTTCCTTCCACAAATGGGACACTCTCTCTGTGGGATGTCCTTTCTTATCCCTCTTAATCTCCAAACACCAGTTCCTAACCATGCTATTCCCTTCTCTTGCTCGTTATTTACTTTATCAACGTATGTCTTCCTTTCCCATGTTTCCTGCATTGGTATATAGTACACCCGAGACCTTTAATCCATTATCCCACCAAAAAGTTTTTGGATTTCTGTCTTCAAAACTCTTTCTTATCATCTTCCAAAAATTATGATTGTTCCCTTCACTCCTCCAGTATTCCACCATCCCATTCATTTCCACATCCTTTCAGATGTTACTAGTCCATCCAAAGTTCCTAAGACTCTTTTCCTGATGCTTTACACACAGGCTTAACAAATTATTATTTAAATCCTAAACCAATATTTCAGTGTTCTTTTGAAAATATATCTTAACAGTAAGTAATATCAGCTACCCTTGTACTTTACTCCTGGACTATTTATTGTTTTTCTGATGATTATATTTATATTAGCTCTGCACAATGTATTAATCATGCAATACACTGTAATTTTTATTGCAATTTTCTTAACATGTAATAGCACAGAAAAATTAATATATTTATGTAATATGCAAATATGTAATAATATATTTATTGTAATTATTTTGATGTTGTCTATTGCTGTAATAAGCTTAATGGTAATAATAATAATAATAATAATAATAATAATAATAATAATAATAATAATAATTATTATTATTATTATTATTATTATTATAACGTTACCCTTCCTTGATACGCTTCCCTTCTCCATCTGTGCTACTTCTTTTGTCACCACACTTGGTAAGCCCAACACTTCCCTACAAAACATCCTATGGACCATATCAATGGATTCCTCCCCACAATTCAGTCCCATATAGCATTTTAGATTCCACAATCACATTATAAATTTCTTCTAACCACTTAACTTGATTGTTTGGTACTCTGTACTTACAGCTTCTGATTACTGACATGGCTCCTTTTGTGGCAGTAATTTATATCACAATAATGTGAGTGATTATAGTGTAAATAAGCATTATTGTATGACATTGATTTAAGATGTTTAATTATATGCATTGTTAGGAAATAAGTTTACACGGCCTCACTGAAACTGACAATAAGAGCGGGTAACAATGAGCGAGGGGGTGAGTTGTTTATCAATTATTAGAGACAAGCAAATGACGTCAGATTGGCGCGCTTTTCTTAGAAATGGCAGGAATTTCTTCCCTAGAGCATATGTTTTCGTAATTTTTGATTGGATATAAAAATAGACGCTAATGTTGGCGCATTTTATTAACCAATAGCAGCTCGGTTATAATCTTTAGGCATATCAGGGTGTGGGAGTATAAAAAGCTAAAGTCAGAGGCAGATTTCTTCAGTCCAACAAAAGCATTTGCGGGTAATACGTCACTCAGTCCAGAAGAAGCATTCGCGTGTAATACGTCGATCAGTTCAACATAAGTATTCATGAGTTATACGTCGCGTAGTTCAACGAAAGCATACATAAAGTACACGTTATGCAATTCTACAGAATCTCTCGCGTCATAAAGCTAGTTATAAATGTGAAATACGCGAATTAATAAAGTGCGGCAAATAAGTGATTATAATAACATTAGAAAATATAACAGTTTCAGTCTGGCATGTATCAAGAATCAATATGTGAAATTGAATAATGTGGGACGACAATAAAAGTGTAAAAACAAATTCTTTTATCAGTGTTATCTTTCAGTAACAAATCCTTTCCGTTTACACATCTTGTTCAAGAGATGTGCTCGACCGGGAAATAATAGCTAGCCGGAGGACATTGAACCCAAATTTAAAAATAGTAATACAATAACAGGCGCTCAGCAAAAAGATAACACGAAGTGACCGTGACAAATTGGCTTCCATACGTTGTGCAGATCAACATGAAGCATCTTCCAACTACCAACAAATATCTTACTTCAAATTGGCGCCCAAAGTGGGGCGAATTAACCAGGAAGGAGCGAATTAACCAGGAAGGAGCGAAATAACCAGGAAGGGGCGAATTAACCAGGACGTGGATTAATGGAGCAGTGAAATTAACTACAAGATGCAGATTCCAGAAACAACCACCAGAACGACCGACGATGTGGATGAGTGGACATCGTAACTACAAGAATAGAAGGCAACAGGGGAATTCAACTACAGGACACAAAAACAGCGAGACGATGCAGATTCATCGTAGTACGACGCAGAGGCGACATACACATCTAGGAGAGAGGGGCAGGAAGCTGGACATCAAAGCAACATCAACAGACAGCATCACAAGGTTAGAATAGTGTAAATTTTTTTTATCCTAAAAAAAAATTGTGAGAAATTAAATGTTCTTAAGAAGTGGTAGGATTAAGAAAACAATGTCTACTAATAATACTGAAGAAATAATTATGGAAGGGGATAATGTACCAGTTAGCTGTAGTTCAATACAGGTTACAGAAAATAGCTCAAACAATGTATGATTTGAGGAAGGAAATGTTAGTGAAGAAAGTCAGACTAGAGTAGCAGGAAATGTTAATTTTGATGCTAGTATGATGAAGGAAATGCTGAGAAATTTTACAGATCAATTAAGGGAAGATATTGGTAAGAGCTTAGGACAAAACAGGGAAGAAATTGAAAAGAAATTTATGGAGCTAGATGGTAGTATGATAAGAATGAGAAATGAAAATCAGGAAATGATAGCAAATGAGATAGAGAAAGTTTCAAAGAAGATGTCAGACATGAGCAGGGAAATATCTAACCAAAAAAGTGATGTTAATAATAAAATTGAACATGTTGATGTAAAATATACAGAGTTAGGTAGCCAAATGAATAGCATTTCAAGTGAGCTTAGAGAGATGATGGAGGCTACGAATGCAAATTTAATTCAGGTGCAAGTTAATTTCCGAGGGGAGATATTTGAAATACAGAAGGAGTCAGAAACACAAAGAAATAAATTGTCTGAAGAAGTTAAAGTTTTGTCTATAGATTTGAATCAAAAACTAACTTCTGAAATTAATAAGCACCAAGCTGTTCAAAATGAGAACAATAAAAAATTGGAACAGATAATAGAAAATCTGCAAGGTACTGAAATAGGTTAGAATTGAATTCAAGGGTCAATATATGTGATGTACAGAATAATGATAGAGGTAGTTCCTCAGGTATGACTAATAATGTGAGTGATGTGGCGGCTTCATCCATAGCTCATGCTGAAACTCAGAGTGCACAAGTAATACTAGAGAATTTAAATATCGGAGTAAGGGACATTCAAAACTACAATCATATCTTAAGTGATTTTCCACTTTCAAAATTTAGTGAAAACTCCAATCCAGTAGAGTTTATTGCAGACTTGTCAGAATATTTTCAAATTAAAAAGATACCGGAAGCATTAAAAATGATAGTTGTCAAAAGATGTTTGGACCAGAAAACTTTACAAATGGTATCAGGGGGTGAAGTTTCATATGAATCCTTTAAGAGGCTATTCATGAACAGATTTTGGAATGTTACGGTACAGCACAGAATACGGGCAATGCTTAGTCATGGACAATTTGATCCACGAGAGGGAATATCAATGACTGATTACTTACTGAAACATGCAAGTCAGGTTAGGAACTTGTCACCTCCGATCAATGAGGAAGATTTTGTGAGTTTGCTCACAAGGCATTATCCTTTAAGGGTACAAAATTATTTATTAATTGCAAAACCACGTAGTATCTATGAGATGACAGAATTAATGACAGCTTTGGAACAACAGGAAGAAGATATATCTCTGGAGTAGGAGCATAGATTTTTAGATGTGCGAGATAGACAAAATTACCAATTAGTTATTATCACCAAAGTAGAGGACAAGACAAGACGTCATGAGAATAATACCAGGCAATGGTACCAATCATACGTTCCAAGTTTTGAAAGACCGAGGATAGATGGGAGACCAGGTCGACAGGAACAAATAAATTACTTCAGAAAAGAAAGATTGCCGGAAAGAGGGCAAAATCAAGGAAGGCGGTACGTTAGACAAAGGGGAAATTTCACTCATTGGAGGGAAAACACTAACCGGGAAAGATCTGAGGAACGGCAAGAAAATTACGTGCCAAGAGGACATGATTTCAGAAATCGAGGATTTCGAAGTCGAGGAAGGGGAACTCAAAACCATGGTAGCGAAAATGAGATAGATTTAGCGCCGGTTAGGAATGGCAGTCCCATACATGAACATGGAAATAACCAGGAAAACTGTCAATAGACTCCTGTGTAGTAGGTTCTCAGGACGTCTTTAATAATTCAGTATCCATTACCAATACAAACAATATGCCTACACACACTCTCTGTAAGAAGAATGCAGCAATGAAAGATAATGAGGAAAATTTCGAGTCACCTCATGTTATGATAGAAATCGCGAAGAAAGAGATCATTGCAATTATGGATTCCGGTTCATCAGCTTCAATTTGTTCGCAGAAATTTTATATAAATTTGATAAATGAAGGTAACAAAATTATGGCTCTTCCCACTATAATTTAGTTTGTCATGTTGCAATCGGAAGAACGACACAGGTCATAAAAACACAAGCTCTAGTTAACATACTTATCGGCGGAGAAGATTTTGAGGTTATGTTTCTAATTGTAAACCATCTGATTTGTGACATAATCTTAGGATGTGGCTTCCTACCTGAATATGAAGCACGTATAGATTTTAAACAAAAGACAATAGAGATATAAAGGTACCATTTATAAAAGAGAAAGCTTCCATAATTGAGATGACAAAGGATGAAGAAAATCTTTGTGACAAAGAGTTTTTTGTGCAAATAACAGAAACCGATAGAAATAGTCAGATAAAGCAGGTAGTCACAAAATTGAAGGGAATACCACGCCATATTTTCAACAGCTAGTAGAAATGCCAGAAAAAGTAGAGAAATTTACAACCCGAACAAAAGACGACCGTGTTAGCGAGACAGACAACAAGTGGGAAGAGAAGAGAAATGAGGAAATACTATACAAGTGTGAAGAAGCTTATAACATTATGAAAACACAAAAACAAATCCTTCATGACGTTTTGATGAATAATAGTTCAGTATTTAGTAATATCCCAGGCAGATGTAACATGTATCAGCATACATTTCAGGTTGAGGATGTGCCACCATATAGGCATAAGTATGACAATTTACCTATAAGTCTTAGGGACAAAGCTAGAAAACTGATAAATAGCATGTTAGAAAATGGGATTATTGAGCAAAGTAATTCTCAATATATAAATTCAATTTGTTGGAGTATAAAACGAGATGGTAGTTTGAGATTAACATTAGATGGTAGATATGTCAACAAATATATGAAGCCAGATCATTTTCCAAGTGAAGGAATCAAACAACTAATTACGAAACTTTCAAGAGGGAGATTTTTGACATCCATTGACCTCACTGCGTCATATTGGCAAGTAGAATTAGATCCACAAGTGCGTGATTACACTTCATTTCAATACTCGGGAATCCAGTATCGTTTTTGTGTAAATCCTTTTGGTTTAAAAAACTCAGGAAGTGGATTTTTGAGAGTAATTCACAGTATTTTTGGAAATTCTGCAGATGATTTTTTAATACAGTATATTGACGACTTCCTCATCATTAGTCAAACATTTGAAGAACATATGAATAATGTACATTACGTGTTAAATAAACTGCAAAAACATGGTATGACTGTAAACATACTAAAATCAAAATTTTGTGTCAAGGAAATAAATTTTCTGGGTTATGTAGTTGATGAACAAGGTATAAGACCTGACCAGAAGAGAATTGAAGCAATAATGAAAATTCTACCACCAAAGAACGTAAAGCAAATTAGACGTCTCTTAGGGGTATTGAACTTTCAGAGTAAGTTCGTACCAAGGTATTCGGCTGAAATAGAACCACTGCGGCAGCTACTCCGAAAGAATATTAAGTGGAGATGGACAGAGGATCATCAAAAATGTTTTGAGAGAGTAAAAGAACTCTTTGCTAAGTCCATATTGCTCGAGAGGCCCAGAGAAAATTTGAAATACGAGATTTATGTCGACACATCAATGCAAGGATTCGCCGGAATTTTAGACAGCAAGACATCAACAATGACTTTCACGTCATTAGTACAGCTTCTAGAGGACTTACAAACATTGAGCGGAATTCTTTGGTGACTCAGTTAGAAATTGGAGCACTCTATTTTTCATTAATTCGTTTCAAAACCTATATTTATCAGCAAAAGGTGAAAGTATATTCAGATCACATCAGCTTAACTTTCATCCAACGGTGTAGATTATGTAGTGGAAAACTTGCTAGATACATTCATGCAATATCTGCATTTGATATTGAAATTATACACATTCCTGGCAAGAATAATACCTTCAGTGATTTGCTATCGAGATTAAACTACAACCCACAAATACCCAAGAATATTGAAAGGCCTAGAAATGAAGTCAAAATATTGACAATTGAAATTCCTTTAAGTAAGGAAATGATAAGAAAATTAAAAAATATGGGGGAAATTCAAAATGAGGACGCAAAATTATTTGAACTAAAAGGAAATGCACCACTAATTGAAGAGGCAAAGAAAGAAATTGTAGCAATTCGGAATGGAACATTATACAAGAAGCATGGAAAAGAAATGCCTAGTTGGAAGGTAATGTTCCGAAAAGCATGGAAAAGGAACTAATTAAGAAGTTTTACGAAGGGTTAGCACATTCAGGGACGGACCGGACAACTTCTATGATTTTAGAAAATTTATACATTATCTAAATTGCGTCAGAAAGTTCGGAAATTTATTTCGTGCTGCAACCTATGTCAGAAAGCTAAGCAAATAAATGCAGCATATGCATTTGAGACTAATTCGGTTATAAGGAACAAGCCGAGGTGCGTAATTAGTATTGACATTCATGGTCCTATGCCTCCAAGTAAGAATTTACCCTTTGAGAAAACCTACAAGTTTAACATGTTTAAATGGACTGCTCAAGTCATATGTGATAGAAGAAGGACCAATCCAATCTGTATTGAGCGATAATGCTTCGTCCTTCACAGGAAAAAAAATTATGGAGGGACTGAAAGAAAATGGCATTAAACAATATTTTTCGTCAAGATACAGACCAAACTCCAATCCAGTGGAGAGGGAAATTAAGGAAATTTCGAATTACTTAAGGGTGCTGCTACTCAACGAAACAGTAAACAATGTGACAGGATACAAACCATGTGAACTTAAGTTAGGAAAGAAGATAAATACAATATGTAAGAAAATTCCAGAAGACATTCCAGATGAGCACTCGATACCACAAACGGAAGAAGAGATGTTCCGACAAGCATTCGAAGGGATGAAGAAAAAAGCCATAAAAAGAAAAAGGAAACATGAAGAAAAGAAAAGAAAGGAATGGAAGATCAAAATAGGAGATTTAGTTTTGGTTAAAACAAAGAAATTGTCTGATAAGGCAAATAAACTTTATTGGCGAATGTTTCTAAAACATCATGGACCATATGAAGTTGTTGAGATATATGGAACAAACACATATGAATTATGTAACCCAGCAACCCAAAAAGCCATTGTAAAGTTCCATATTGAGATGTTGAAACCATACAACAATGAGGATAAAGATGAAACAGAAGACCAAGATGATGAAAAGTAGATTCTGGATAGTTAAAGCTGAACTGCAGAACAAAGTATTGGAATGTAAGAGGGTTAACTATGTATATATGTCATAAGAAAGGAGAAATAAATTTTGGATAAAAATAAATGTTTGAAGGGGAAAAAGAATATTTTCTTAGTAAACTGTAACAGCATTAGAAATGAAGCATGTAATAATGAAAACTTAATGTTATGTTATGTTAAAGTAAAAGTACATAGATATAATTCCAAGAGTATTGTGAATATAAAGCATAAAAATAAAATAAGGTGTAAAGATAATTAAAGCAAAACACTCATGTAGCACACAGATAATGTGAAATTGTGTCAAGATTTAAGAGATGTAAATATATTTGTGTAGAGGATGAATATTTTGGTAAATATGTTTAATAATTACAAAATGAACCAGGTTTAAAAATCTTGAATGTATAAATTTTTATGTCAACAACCTAAGAAAGTAAACCATTTTGTAACAGTAACTAAATAATTCAGGGTACAGTATTTGCTATAAAAAAAAATAGTAATGTCAGATGTATGTATATAAAAACATTAGACCAGAGCCAGTGAATAGTGGCGAGAAAAATGCAAAATGTATGACGTGTGTTAAATGCGTGTGCAGTGTTAAGTGCAAATGATAAATAGCGTGTGTTACAAGATTCAGGAGACTAAAAACCCAATTATAAAATTTCCAAACAAGTTGTAAATATTTATAATTATGTTTCTAGTGCGGCATATGTGGCAGTAATTTATATCACAATAATTTAAATGCCAGAGTGATTGTAGTGTAAATAAGCATTATTGTATGACATTGATTTGAAATGTTTGTTAATTATATGCATTGCTAGGAAATAAGTTTACACGGCCTCACTGAAACTGACAATAAGAGCGGGTAACAATGAGCGAAGGGGTGAGTTGTTTATCAATTATTAGAGACAAGCAAATGGCGTCAGATTGGCGTGCTTTTCTTAGAAATGGCGGGAATTTCTTCCCTAGAGCATATGTTTTCGTAATTTTTGATTGGATATAAAAATAGATGCTAATGTTGGCGGGTTTTATTAACCAATAGCAGCTTGGTTATAATCTTTAGACATATCAGGGTGTGGGAGTATTAAAAGCTAAAGTCAGAGGCAGATTTCTTCAGTCCAACAAAAGCATTCGTGGGTAATACGTCGCTCAGTCCAGAAGAAGCATTCGCGTGTAATATGTTGATCAGTTGAACATAAGTATTTGTGAGTTATACGTCGCGTAGTTCAACAGAAGCATACATAAAGTACACGTTACGCAATTCTACAGAATCTCTCGCGTCGTAAAGCTAGTTATAAATGTGAAATACGCGAATTAATAAAGTGCGGCAAATAAGTGATTATAATAACATTAGAAAATATAACAGTTTCAGTCTGGCGTGTATCAAGAATCAATATGTGAAATTGAATAATGTGGGACGACAATAAAAGTGTAAAAACAAATTCTTTTATCAGTGTTATCTTTCAGTAACAAATCCTTTCCGTTAAAACATCTTGTTCAAGAGATGTGCTCGACCGAGAAATAATAGCTAGCCGGAGGACATTGAACCCAAATTTAAAAATAGTAATACAATAACAGGTGCTCAGCAAAAAGATAACACGAAGTGACCGTGACAAATTGGCTTCCATATGTTGTGCAGATAAACATGAAGCATCTTCCAACTACCAACAAATATATTCCACTTCACTTTTCCTTTTGTCAATGCTTTCCCACCTCCACTTCCATCTATTTTAATACCTAAGTAAATACATTCTTGTGCTACGTTATACTCCTTGTTCCACATTTCATGTTTACTCAATTTTGCTCTTTTCTTAAATATCACTATTTGGAGTTTTCCAGATTCACAGTTAGGTTCCATTCATTGCAGTATTTATCTACTTCCTGAAGTGATTGCTTCAGACTATTAATTGTAGTTGATCCTACTACCAGATAATCAGCAAGCAGTAGCTCAGGAAATACGATATTATTTACTACACGTATACAATTATTGTTCTTGCTTATCCCTAATAAAATGTCGTCAATAAATAAATTACAGTATTGGGCTTAATTTAATCCTTGCCTTAAACATTTCCCTTGTGTTATTTCCTAGATACTACTCCTTCGCCCACCCTCATACAAGATGTTCTCCTTGCACAAGGCTATCAGAATATTTACTGTGTTGACTCAATCCTTTATATAATAGTTTACGCCATAGTAACTGTGGCTCCGCCCTGTCAAACTTTCTCTAGGTCAATAAATGCCATATATAATTTTCCCCTTTTTCACTTATCTACTAATGTTTTTATTATAAACATATTGATAGTTCTCCTCTCAGATTTGGAACACCTAAAGGATATTATTTTCTTCTGCCCAATTCTGTATCCTATTTGTCAAAATACCAGTAAGTAATTTTCCTACATTCATATATTACTAGTAGTGCAATCCCACGATAGCTGTTTAATTTGATGAATTACCTTTCCCTTTATAAATTGGGTATATTCTTGCTTTTCTCCAGTTCACCAGTACATACACCTTTTCTTTAAATGATTTAAAGAGACTTGTTAATTTCTTAACTCTATCTATGTCACTGCACCATTCTTTAAAAAATTCTGTAGGAATCCCATCATTATTTTAACCTGTCTACTTTCTCATCCCTTATTGCACTGTCCAAAATTTCCACATGCCTAATACCGATCTCAAGGTCTAATGTCTTCCTACAGCCACCATATTCCCCACAAAGAGTTTTGAAGTAGACTAGACACCCTTCTGGGTCAATATTCGGACGATATACATATTTCCTATATGGTGATTTTATAGCCTTTCATATCCTGTACATATTCCTCTTACACTTCCTTGTTCTCTCCACTTTTCCGATCTACATATTTACTATATGGTGCTTTTATAGCCTTTCATATCCTGTACATATTCCTCCTACACTTCCTTGTTCTCTCTACTTTCATATCCTGTACATATTCCTCCTACACGTCCTTGTTCTCTCCACTTTTCCGATCTACATATTTACTATATGGTGCTTTTATAGCCTTTCATATCCTGTACATATTCCCCACAAAGAGTTTTGAAGTAGACTAGACACCCTTCTGGGTCAATATTCAGATGATCTAAATATTTACTATATGGTGCTTTTATAGCCTTTCATATCCTGTACATATTCCTCTTACACTTCCTTGTTCTCTCCACTTTTCCAGCATCTATTTCTCTAGCTCTCTTGATGCTTTACATTCATCAAACCAATGCTCCACTGTTTAAATATTTTCTTTCTCACCCTCATTACCTCTCCTGGCACCTGCAGTACATCATTAAAAATATTTATTGCTTTCTCTATTTCATTTTCATTTGAAATGAAACTAACCCATTGCTGGCATATCTGTTCACTATAATATCATCTTTCCATTTAAATCCCACATACTGTTTACAATAATTTTTCTACTTTCTGGATTATTTACCTGTTTTGTTTGCGGTTTAATGTTCACTATCAGAGGGAAGTTGCCAGTGCTGGAACTTAAATTAAGAACTCTGAAGTTGTTAAGAACACATTCCATATTAATCGGCCATAAAATACAATCAATTACACTTTGTCCATTCTTATTTATAAAGGTAAATTCTCCATTAATACCCTCACCATATTTCCGATTTAAGATACTCAGTGAATTATGTTCACAAAATTCAATAAACTTGTCACTAGCACTGTTCGTAATTTTATCCTTAATTTTTCAATTCGCTTCTCTTTTAGCCATTATTTCATCACTCTATTAATAGTTTATTTAACACCCTTTTCCCCTAATCTGATGTTAAAGTCCCTCATTAATATGGACTCATTATTCACATACTTCTCACAATCCTCTTCCAGCTGATTAAATAGGTTAGGGTTGTGAAAGTGTGAGGATACAAGTGGGTTGTACACTATTCCCATACAACTTATTTATTCATGTAAATACTTGTCACCCAGTATTACAGCATCTGTTTTGCTGTCTAGACTAAGTTTCCTTGATTCTTTTACTTAAAGATTTCCTTATAAAACACCCTATACCACCAGACATTCTCTCTTTCACTGCTATCTTGACCCTTTATATCAGTGTAAAAAAATATTTTACTGCAAGATCCTCTTCTTTTAATCATGTTTCTGCTACTCAAAAATAATCTAGCTTGCTCAGTAAGTGGTTTACACTCACCGTGTAAATTTTACTTTTCAGTCCCTTGCAGTTTCAAAAGCCTAATGTCCTAGTTTCTTGTTCCCTATTGTGGACCTGGTATAAATCTCAACCTATCAAGAGCATCGCTCCTTCTAAGTTCATACCTCGTTTTGGTTGTTATATTTTCATCTACTAGCAAAATACTACCATGTTCTGAGCACAAAACACTATCAGAAGTCTCTTATCCCTCTCTCACATTCACTCCCTCTCCCACTACTCTGCAACCATGACTTCTTCCACTTTTCCGCTAATTTGTGTGATTCTTCTAGCTCACAGTTTTCTTTCATCTGTTCTTGCTCATTGGTTTGTGGCTTGCTAACAATTCCTGTTGACCCAGCTGACATTGTAACTGCTTCTTCCATGATGGCATTTAATGCAACAGCTGTCTCTCTCTTGATGAAATAACTCCTGCCCTTGTTGTAGACGCTGGGTTCTTGACTGCCTCGTCACCTCCAAATTCCCCTCTTTGCCTTTCCTTCCTTGTGTGCTCACTGATCCATATGTTGTTTTTCTCTCCAGCAGCTACATTTGCTCCTCCTACCCAGAGTTGTAAATTTCAAATGTAGGATCGCTTACCAGCCGCTGTCACTTTCATCATAGTATTAAATTTTACTTTTATCTCCGTTTGAACTGGCATCAAAATCTTATTAATAAAAATATTGGAGCCTTTCAGCATCTTAACTTTTGCTAAGATATCGTAAATTAACAGTGATGTTATGAACTTAGCCACAATTGGTCTTTTCCCGGTGTTCATTCCTACTCGGTATGCCTCCACTATCTTCCAACCTTTCAGCTCCATTTCCAAGTTTTGAACCAAAACTTCATAAAACCTCTTCTACTGAGCAAATGCCTCTCTTCTCTTCTATACCTGTAAAGACCAGGTTAAATCTTTATTTCCTATGGTCCAATATTTCCACATCCAATTTCACTTCTTTCTTTATTTCTTTGATTTCTTTCTCTGATGTTGTCTGTTATTTCCTTGGTCACTCTGTTCAAAATATCACTTATCCATTGCTTCATTCCATCCATGAGATTTTCCAACAATGTCTGGATATCTCCTGGCCCCTGGTTTAGTTCCATTCCTCCTGTCATTAATAGTATCATAACAACACTCCCTACTAGTAAATAGCTTACAACATACAACATCCAGGGTCCCTGTTTTCTAAATTTTGTCTGCATAAACAGTTTGATCCTTGTCCTATACATTACCAAATCCACTCCCATAGTTGCTTAAACCACTCTTCCTCTCACTTCTGGAGCTTACAACAAACACAACCATTTCTTTTCCCGTTTCACATTAGTTTATTGGTCTTCAAAAATAAATAACACATGCAGTTTCATCATCTCAAAGTGAATGGTTATGGGGTTATGCCCTGTTGTTGAGCCACACTGCATCCAGACAAGATGTTCACAGCACAGGTGTTTTAAATGACCAACAAGATTATGTGTTAATTTTACTAGAAGCTCATAACTTTTCTGAATAACAAAGAGTAAAGCTAAAACTAGTCAATCACTTTTCATAATGCAGTTAATACCTACTAGGCAATAAACAACAGTCCATCTGCTTTGAAAATGAGTGAACGTGGTATCTGAACTTATTAGCTGAACCCAAAAAGAGCAATTTTGAAGATTTACACCATTTGACAGCAATTCCGAGAAAGTTAGTGTGAACACCAAAAATCGTGTTGGTTCTATCTTGTTGCATAAGTGTAAGAAATGTATACCTATGAATAATGAGGAGGAAAGTGTGTTGCTTGGATTATGAAAAAACAAAATTGGTGAAGGTTGATCTTGTCTGTATCACAAAGCATCTAATTTTCACAAATTAGTAATAAATCGTGATGTTTTGAATATTGCAAGCCATAATTTAGTGTTAAGAACAAAAAGTTGAACTAAAAATAAATTACTCACTGCCAACAATCCTGCTAACAAGAACCCTGCGATATTCCTGCTACAACAATTTACAGTGTGGATTAATTCATGGACTGCTATTGGACACAGAAGAATTGTCATACCATCATGTGTATAGCTTAAAATTATAAATGGTTTTCCAGAAACCAACCAAGTACATTACGCTTCAAACTTCACTAATAAACACAAATGTAAAATAGTAGTTTTAATATATTGAAGAAAGAGTGAGCCGACTTAAGATACTCTTTGCTCCACTTACTACATATTACATGCAGGACATGTTTCATTAGGCATTCCCCACAACTTCTGCTGCTATGCGTCGACTGACTTCAGAGTAGGATTCCGGTTCTCTGGTGCCATCTATTGACCGATTGATGAACTTAGTTATGAGATCTCTTCCCGGTGGTATTTCAAAGTTCATCAGTTGCTCTTGGAAGTCAATCTTTCTTCAATTTATTTAAATGCTTCACTGTGTGTAAGTTCCAATTTTTCAAGAAACTAGTAGTTTTAAAACATTATTTATTATATTATTATTTAAAATTGTATAACGTGTCTGTGATCAACCTTTTTATGTTGACCGAAAATATAAGAAGTGCTTCAATTGTAGTAAATCTGATGGAGGACAAAGTGTGAGAGCTATATTCTTTGGTAGTGACAGATCAATTGCTGTGTCCGGTAATGGATCCATACAATCTGTGAGCAGAGATCTTTTTTAATTCACGCATTATCAGCAGTCTCCACTCTTCATTACATTCCTCATATTTGTTTTCCATAATCCATGACCTAGATGATTTGGAGTACTAAGTTTTGACACCAGTCTTATTTTTCTATTATTTACATTGAAATTGTGATCTAGCGCTGCTATCATGGATCCAAGTTGAAGGCCAGTATATGAAAACTGTATTCTTTTCTGAGCATATATGAGACAAAGACTGTGATAATTTTTCTAAACTGCCAGTATGTATGTAATGTCAAATCTGAGCCAAATCTTTTAAGAAGGTGCTATCCAAAGTAATTTTCTTCAGAGCATGATAGGCGTTTGATTTGCTTTAATTCCTAATTTATTTTTTTTTTTTGTTCTTCTCCCAACAATTAATCATGTTCGCAAGATTTCCATTCACCATTTCCTAGCCATTTATGTTCATTTTTTTATATGATGAATTAATGTGAATTTTTCAATTAATATGCTACTGTTCGCATTACAGTTTTGCATAGCTCACCGTAAATGGCTATTTATACTGGTTTTCCATGTTCTCAGCTCTAAGTATTTTTTCTACCATTTTAATTTTTTTCATTGCACTTTTATACCAGTGCCTTGCGTCAAATTCATATTCAACTTCCAGATACTGAGTTTTTAACAGGTGTCATGCACCTTTGTGTCTGTTGAAGAGAAAAACTTCAACTCTACACATTTCCTGTTTTGCAAGCCTAGTCATTATGTTGTCACAAGCAGCGTTTTCCAAATAGCTTTCACCATACCTCTTTGAACAAGTTCAAAATCAATACTTTTGCAGGAATTTAAATCCGTGACAGAATAGACTAAATATTTGACTGAAAATTCTGGGAAGTCATACTGCCCATCCCCTGCCAACCACATAGGTGTACCACAACCTTTTAATGAATTCAAGTTCTTTTTTCTTTCTTGAACCCAAAATGCTCTAGCAAATGGTGCTGTCATGTTTTGAATGGTTTTATTGAATGTATGCCTTGAAAACATTGCCAAACCCAGTGAAAATGCTGAAACAATATACCAGATAATAATAAAGTACTTTCTATTAAAGCATTTCCTTTGGTTTCTTTCCTGATAAATTTTATGAGTTCCAAGTAAATGTATTAGTGCAATAACACATAGTATTAACACATAGCATTGTCCCTTTAATGTAATAAGAAATTGTTTTCACTTCATTTCCACATAAAACACATACCTTAAAAAATATAAGTACAGATGTCCAAGCAACAATTAAACATTCTGCTGTAGCTTCATCTCCATGTAGGATAACATTCTTATTCATTTTTGTTATCATTTGTATCAGAATCTGAAGTATCATGTTCCTAGAAACTTTGATTCAGCTTATCCCAATCTTCATCATTGCTTGTTTTCGGGTTCCAACAATATATATTTCCTTATGATTTCAGCACCTAGTTCACATTGTACTTCTGAACTCTTGGTTTTTTCATCACTTTCTATTCTGAATTCTCTTTAGCTAATATCATCACCACCTTCATTGTCAGTCTTATTGCAAGTAACACTATCACATAGCACAGAAACTATGCGTTTACAATCTTTAGTCTCATATCGTTCTGTTCTTCGTTGTTTGTTCTTAGATGAAGATGATGAAGGAACAATTGCCTTACTAGAATGTCATACCTGGAAATTGACTTCATTTTTCCTTATAGTAGGAATAGTTCAAGGGTTTAATAAAGGTCCTCTGAAATTTTCATCTGGCATAAGCTGCTTTTTTAATAACTGTGTCTGTTCATAATCTGTGTCCTTAAAATAGAAGGAAGATAAACAAGCACCGGGACCAGGCAAGAAAAACTTTTCTTTTGCAAAATTCTACCCATATCCTATATCTTTTAGGAGATTTCTCTGTTTGAAAATGTGTGAAAATGACTTCCTTATCTCATTACAGCCATATGCACAACATTGACGGATTTTGTTTTTCACAATATTATGTTGTTTTTATAATATTAAACTGACTGAGTAACATCATCACCAAAACACCACCACAAAGTACACAACTCTTGAACTTAAATACCAACTAGGACAGTTTTTGAAAACATATTACTGTGTACAGCAATGACTGACTTGTGATCTTCCCAATACTTTCAGGGCATGGCTGGCTCTGATGACTTCGCTTGCGCAGCAATAACGGTGTGGGAGAGTAAGAAAACAATCTTACCACGGCATTTTACAGGTCATGTC
The DNA here is from genome assembly GCA_030765065.1 of Deroplatys truncata. NCBI lineage: Eukaryota > Metazoa > Arthropoda > Insecta > Mantodea > Mantidae > Deroplatys > Deroplatys truncata. Next base: position 45,752 of record JAUKNL010000353.1, read on the forward strand.
CTTCATTTAGATAAACGAACATTGTTTTTTGTGTTTTGTTTCCCGCTAACCCTCTTAGCGCCTGAGCCAATCTGGTCAGCTTCCTGAAAGCTGCTGTAGAGAGCTGAAGCCTAATTCTCTTTACCGGTGTAAAGTGCCAAATGTTTTAGGCAGAAAAGTCACTGTTGCGATAAACTGTATATAACTCATGAGATATGACTGACAATGTGCTGAAACTTATTTTAGAATAATGTCCATGTTGTGTAACATAAGTTCATAGCACTTATAGACATGATAACTCCATAATAGCTCCAAAATATATTTTTATGAGAATAAAATTATTTTTGTACTTTAAGTGTCTAAAGCCGTCCATTGAAATATAAGCATTACGAACTGTCCCCACTCTGCTATATTAACATTTATGTAATATTAAAGGCACTAATAAACACTAAATAATAATCATACAAATTAATGAAGTTCGGCTGAATTAATGTAGTATATTTATATAAAATAGAAAAGGTGTCTTCAGTAAATGTAAATTAAACACGAGTCTTTGCACACAAAAATATTTGTAAAAAAGCTTAAAATTTATTTTTAACACTTATGAAGGGTTGCACATTTTGTATGCAATCCTTTGCCACACTTGACGCACACAGTTTTTGACCACCGTATTTGTTCGGAACTATGAAATACAATGCACTTTCTTTCCTTTTTTCTAGGTAGTAGTTTCACACCACAACACTGGTCTGTTAACATTTGCAAGGTCAGTAATGTTCAATAAATATTACTTCAGGCAGATAACCACTCTTCACTTATTCAGTTTATAATGGAAGCGTATAAGTGTAGCCAAGACATTCTCATTCAATTGCAGTTTTCATAATATAGCAGATATGGATTTAGTACCATTCTTGAAATAGTGTTAAATGCAACCTTTTTCCAGTATTTCAAATTCTGCATTCATTTAATAAAAATAATACAGCATCATGTGATTGACATCTGTTCCCCCATGTAACAATTTTAATCCAAGATTACATCAGGCTTCATTTTACCTCCCATTTTTGATGGTGCTTGTTTGGCATGTACTACATGAGCAAAGAGTGACATTTGGTTCCGCCTTTCATCAATTGACAGTTGTTGATGAGGAGTGTAATGATGCCAAAATAGTCTGTTTGCATGTTCCCAAATAGGCTGGAATCTAGTACATGGGTCATCATTTGGAGAACCAGGAGGAGAAAGCCTAACCAAGGAGTATGGAAAATGTCCTTGGTACTTCAGTAGGAAAACATGGTACATTTTTTCACAAGCCCCATGCTCAAAATAACTGCGATGAAAGCCCTTATCTTCTGCTCGGTTGTGCTTAAACTTTAATTGATCTTGATCTTGGACCTGGTGAGAGATCTCTTGCCGCAAGACCCTGATTTGCATAGCGATTTGTTTCGGCAACAATGAGGTTAAGGATTGCAGTAGTGTAATAGATTGAAGTAAAATATAGGGGAAGAATCAGGGTTAGGGACATGCTTTGGCCCAGGGAATTCCATAAAACAGAATGTAGACAAGGGGGTGTGGTCAGTTTTCAGTAGCATAAACTTCAGTGAAGGTTTTCTGCAGAGTATCATCTTCATTGTTGCCATCATCATCAGTAGAATCCTCTTCTGATTGTGAATCAACTCCATCCTCAAGGATGTTGTCTTCTGTAAAGGAAACATCCAATCCTAT
>JAUKNL010000354.1:0-5000 GCA_030765065.1 Deroplatys truncata
CCGTATCGTTATTTTTCGTCACTACCTCCCCGTGCCGGGAGTGGGTAATTTGCGCGCCTGCTGCCTTCCTTGGATGTGGTAGCCGTTTCTCAGGCTCCCTCTCCGGAATCGAACCCTGATTCCCCGTTACCCGTTACAACCATGGTAGGCGCAGAACCTACCATCGACAGTTGATAAGGCAGACATTTGAAAGATGCGTCGCCGGCTCGGAGGCCGTGCGATCTGCCATAATTTATTCAGAGTCACCAAGGCAAACGGCCCGAAGACCGATTGGTTTTGATCTAATAAAAGCGTCCCTTCCGTCGCCGGTCGGGACCGAGTTGCATGTATTAGCTCTAGAATTACCACAGTTATCCAAGTAACTGTGCATCATCTAAGGAACCATAACTGATTTAATGAGCCATTCGCGGTTTCACCTTAATTCGGCTTGCACTGAGACATGCATGGCTTAATCTTTGAGACAAGCATATGACTACTGGCAGGATCAACCAGGGAGCTGGATTGCTCCGAAACCGGGACGAATCGTCCCGGAACGTTCAATGCATAGGAGACCGCCCCTGAAACGGACAGAGAGGCAGAGTAAACAGCATCTCGGCCCGAGGTATGCGGGAAAAACAGAGACGGAAATCAGAGGTCGGTACGGCAATTGCCGTCAGCTCAGACCAGCTCCGCAACCATCGCTCCTTTTACCGCCCTAAAAGCCGAGAGGCAACCAGTGAATGGATTAGCCTTGTTACGGGAAAAGACCAGGAGGCAGGTGCTGTCTCTGAACGAGCCGGCGCCGTAGGCGTCTAAGACCATCACGAGACGGCATCGGCACGTTCCTCCCGGTATCCGATACCACCACAACCGGAGCGCAACGAGGCGCTACTACGGTTCCCATTCCACCTAGACTGGCCAACGGAAATCCCGGCAAGACGACCACTAGGGGGCCACGATATCGCTCGCTTCCCCGATCATCTCGCCAGCTTCCGTCTACGCAGGGCTAGAGCCGGAGCGAAAGCAACCGCTACTGAGGCCTTTTTGTTTATTTTGTTTTTTGTTTTTTTCTTTATTTGTTTTAACGACAGTCTAAATGTTGCCACCTGATCACTGTACCTTTCTAATGGACTCTCGAGGTCGAGAGGACCAAGCAATAGAGCTGACAGATGCAAAGTCGGCGCAGAAAGTATGCGTCTAAGACCACTGCACAGTCAGTCACCTTCCTTGGAGCCGCTTCATCCTTTGAAGCGTCCAAATGCGCGCAGCCGGAGCGAATACGTATACGCTACTAAGGCCACAAGCGCTTCCGTGTTTTAGGGGCTAACATGCCGGCGCGTAGGCACGCGACTAAGGCCTGACGTTGCCCAGCACGATCATCATTCCTTCAGTCGAAGGGACTACGTGCTCGCGTTTCGCCGTTTCTCACGTCTACTCACCCAACCATCACTCAATGCGCGCACAGAGCGCGAACCAGAGCAATGTCGTGAAATATAACGTCACTCGGAATCTGGCAAGTTCAGCGCCGAATAACAACTATGTGTCGCATAAGGACCGTATCGTGAGACAGAGGGCCGCGACAATGCTGTACATATCTCGCTAGTAAGAGGGCGCCTAGCATTTGTGCGTCAATTCCTGACCCTCTACATCGGGGATATAATGCAATCCAGGCTCGGAAGACATTATCACTAGGGAAGGACAACCTAGAATTCACCGTCACAGATATCATGTCCTTCTGCATAGGGTCACACTAGGAGAGGGCCGCCTAGCTTTGTTCCTTCAACTCCTACCCTCACTTTGACAGCTCCGACCCCTCCAACCACGATGCCGCTCCTCTGCGAGTCGCAGGGGCCGGCGGGCAAACGGCTGGCCGGCAGCGCACAGCCACTAGCCGGGCTCCGACACGCAGCTCACGCGGCACCCGCCTGACAGATGAGAACGTTGTGAACATGCCTCGGATGGAGAAACAATGTGTGCCTGTACCGCTACCATGACCATCTGAATGACATACAGCAAACGTACGGGTTAGTGTGGCGCAACTACGACGCCCACCAGACGACAATGGTATTGAGATACGCAGACGTCTGTACTCCAACGCGCCCCAAAGCGCTAAACCCCCCCCCCGTCCTTCCAGGGGCGTAGCAGCGAGAATCTGCTACGCGCCTGCACAGTGGAGCTCAGGGATGTGAGGAAACGTGGAAGGAGGTGATCAACGACTACTACGAGCGATGCCAATACCGGTGATCATGGGTAGAACAGCACGGGAGGGTGCAATGTCGGTGGTGTGTAACGCATAAATGGGGGAACAGAATAAACGAGGCGTTGTGGAAAGTGCAACGCGCTATGCAGTGCCGTTTGGAGATGAAGCAATGGCACTGTGGCAAGCTGCCACCACGCGTCTACACGGATGCACCATAAAGAGTGTGAGGGCGTTGCAGCAGCCAAGGCCAGGAACTGCAACGCGTCGAAAGAGTTTGTGCCAGGTCCAGGGTGTGTTGCTACGCTCTAGCGTCCCCAGAGGGGCCCCCCGCTCCCCCCATGGGGGTAGGGCGAAATGCACAGAGGAGGAAATGTGTACCTGGTTGGACGGTGGCGAGGTAAGACGAAAGGAGGGGCCGATGTTTGGAGGTGGAATACAAAACATGAGAGCAATACGCCTCCGGATAGTAGTAGTAGTAGTAGTAGTAGTAGTAGTAGTAGTAGTAGTAGTAGTAGTAGTAGTAGTAGTAGTAGTAGCAGCATGATGATTCGTATGCGTAATATTCATTAGTATGATTATTCGTACCATTACGGTTAGCCTGCGTATGATTAGTATTAGTATTAGTAGTGTCATTGACGGTATCCGGAGTAGTAGTAGTAGTAGTAGTAGTAGTAGTAGTAGTAGTAGTAGTAGTAGTAGTAGTAGTAGTAGTAGTGGTGGTAGTGGTAGTAGTAGTAGTAGTAGTAGTAGTAGTAGTAGTAGTAGTAGTAGTTAGTAGTAGTAGTAGTAGTGGTGGTAGTGGTAGTAGTAGTAGTAGTAGTAGTAGTAGTAGTAGTAGTAGTAGTAGTAGTAGTAGTAGTAGTAGCATTAGAATGATCATAATCATTATTATGGGTCTTATCATCATGATTATCATTATTAGTATGAGTATCATCATTAGTATTGGTAATCATTATTATTATTATTATTTGTATTATTATTATTATTATTATTATTATTATTATTATTATTATTATTATCATTATTAATATTACTATTATTATTATTATTAGTATTATTATCATTATGAGTATGGGTATGAGTATGAGTAGGATTAGTATTAGTATTAGTATTAGTATTATTATTATTAGTATTATTATTAGTATTATTATTATTATTATTATTATTATTATTATTATTATTATTATTATTATTATTATTATTAATAGTATTAATAGTATTAATAGTATTATTATTATTATGATTATTATGATTATTATTATTATTATTATTATTATTATTATTATTATTATTATTATTATTATATTATTATTAGTATTATTAGTAGTAGTAGTAGTAGTAGTAGTAGTAGTAGTAGTGTTAGTTAGTATTCGAATATAATTATGAGTAGTAGTAGTATTATTCTTATCCTTAGTGTTAGTATTCGTATCACTATTATCATTATTATTATCATTAGTAGTAGTAGTATTAGTATGAGTATTAGTAGTGGTATTAGGATCATTAATCATTAGTATCATTAGTATTGGTATTGGTATTGGTATTATTGTTATTAGTACTATTAATGGTATTAGTATTCGTAGTAGTAATAATGTTAGTATTGTTGGTATTGTTAGTAATATTACTATTATGAGTAGTAGTAGTAGTAGTAGTAGTAGTAGTAGTAGTAGTAGTAGTAGTAGTAGTATTGTTAGTATTGTTAGTATTAGTATGATTATTATTAGTATGAGTAGGAGTAGGAGTAGGGGTAGGGGTATGATCATCGGTAGGGGTAGGGGTAGGGGTGTGATTATGAGTAGGAGTAGGGGCAGGGGTATGATTTTTGAGTAGTAGTAGTGGTAGTGGTAGTATGATGATGATGATGATGATGATGATGATGATATTACTATTATTTGTAGTAGTATTATTGCTATTAGTAATACTATTATGATGTGTAATACGTCTATGTGTATTAGTAGGAGTAGTACGAGTAGTGTGACTATTATTCGTCACATTAGTAATAGTAGTATTGGTACTAGTATCATTATGAGTGGTATGAATATGAGTATTAGCATTATTCGAATTAGTAGCATTAGTAGTATTAGTATGCGTGTTAGGAGTCGTATGCGTAGTATTAGTAGCATTAATAGTAGTATTAGTATGATTGCTGTGCATATCATTATTCGTAGTATGAATATCAGTATGCGTAGTAGTATTGTGAGTATTATTGGTATCAGTAGTGTTAGTAGCACGGCTATGATTAGTCGTAGTAGTAATCATCCTCATTGTCATGAGAATGATATTGCCAATAAAGCGGATAATAATAAGGGTACGAATACTACCATGACGAGTACGAATGATGATGCGCAGAAGAGGAAGAGGAAGAGGAAGAGGAAGACGAAGACGGAGACGAAGAAGAAGAAGAAGAAGAAGAGGTGGAGGAGGAGGAGGAGGAGGAGGAGGAGGAGGAGGAGGGGGAGGAGGAGGAGGAGGAGGAGGAGGAGGAGGAGGAGGAGGAACTACGGAGAATAATCATACAAATCGGAATAATGATGATACCACTAATACGAAGAATAAGTAATACCGGTCGTAGTAGTAGTAGTAGTATTAGTAGTAGTAGTAGTAGTAGTAGTAGTGCTAGTCGTAGTGGTGGGCGTAGTATGAATAGGCGTATGCTACGTATCATCATTAGCGGTAGTAGGTATTAGTATCAGTAGGTTCATTGATATGACTATGAGGGGTATGAGTATGAGTGTTAGTATGACTGCTATAATGAATATCATGCTGATGATTATCATTATGAATAGTAGTAGTAGTAGTGGTAGTAGTAGTAGTAGTAGTAGTA
>JAUKNL010000354.1:10000-17500 GCA_030765065.1 Deroplatys truncata
GGGTCCCAACGTGTACGCTCTGAGTGCGCCCACGGCCGAAGCCGGGGCGCCCCGGGAGTGCGGGCTCCCCGGAAGGGAGCCATCCTCCCTCGGCGGCACGAGGCCGCCCCACTTTCATTGCGCCTCTGGGTTTAGTGGTTCCCAGTGACTCGCGCACATGTTAGACTCCTTGGTCCGTGTTTCAAGACGGGTCGGGAAGGCATCCGAAGCAATAGCGCCGCGGACGGGAGAACGGCCAAAGCTGTCCGAGGACTCCGGAGACCAGCAGCCCGCGGGCGGCGGGGACGCGGCGTTAGCCGCGGCACCACGCACAAAGAAACCCGTGGAGCTTGCCCACCGGGCCGGACGCTCGCCAGAGCGGGCCATCTCCTCGTTTCCTACCGTCGAACCGGGGCCGGGCGAACCGGGGTCCGGGGGAACGTGAACCCGAGATTCCTCGGCGTTCCCCTCGGTCTCCATCCCGGGCCTTAGACCCCTGGTCCAACGGGTCGCGACGTCCTACCGGGAGAGAAGTGCAGCCCGCCGCCGCCAAGCAGCCCGACCGGCCGGTGCCGACGACCTAACGCGGCGCGCACCTTGCGGTGTGGCCGGCGGCCGTAGACATCCGGAATCGCGGATCGGGTGCCGACGAGCGGACGGGATTGAATCTCCCCGTTCGACCTTCCGGATCCCTCCCGTTTACCCCTGAACGGTTTCACGTACTATTGAACTCTCTCTTCAAAGTTCTTTTCAACTTTCCCTCACGGTACTTGTTCGCTATCGGTCTCGTGGTCATATTTAGCCTTAGATGGAGTTTACCACCCACTTAGTGCTCCACTCTCAAGGAACACGACTCTGAGGACGGCTCCCCCCGCGAACGGCAGCGGTCTCTACGGGCCTGGCACCCTCTGCGGGCTGTGGCCCCGTTCAAGGGAGACTTGAACTCGCCGCCGAACATCGGGTTGCGGAGCGTCCCCTCACACGACATTTCCCTGCGTTATGTTTCACACGCGGGATTCCGTGCTGGGCTCCTCCCTGTTCGCTCGCCGCTACTAAGGGAATCCTTGTTAGTTTCTTTTCCTCCGCCTATTAATATGCTTAAATTCAGCGGGTAGTCTCGCCCGATCTGAGGTCGGATGTGCAAGCCCCTCTGGTGCGGGGGGGCGGGGAGCCGAGGCTTTCCTCGGTTACGCTCGAGTCAGAGAGAAAAAAATGCTCCTCGCAAGACCCTAGCTCCGAGACCACCTCCAAAGCGATGGAGATGGAGGCCTCGGCCCCCTACAGGTTTCGGAAGCGTCGGAGCGAGCGAGTCGCAACCGTGCCTCCAGAATCGGATCCAGGTGATCGGAACGGCCCGCTTTGCTCTTCCTCTCCACAACTCACTCATCATCATCACCTCTTAGCAAAGCCGCCCCGGCCTGGTCCAGTGAGACCTCCCGACCCTCAGTCGGGCGTGGTCCGGGATTGAAAATCCAAGGACCGCAATGTGCGTTCGAAGTGTCGATGTTCATGTGTCCTGCAGTTCACATGTCGACGCGCAATTTGCTGCGTTCTTCATCGACCCACGAGCCGAGTGATCCACCGCTCAGGGTTGTATCGATATTTGCGCGCCTCGGCCCTCCCAGAAGGAGAGCGCCATGGGCTGCGTTAAGATCGGGCCAAATAGTAGCAAGGAAATCCTCGCAAGCGTTTCGTGCAACCGTTCCCACCCACCTCGGGAGAGGGAGGGGAAACGTACACTGGCAGAACTCTGGCGCAGAAGAGCTTTAAACCCTCCCAGACCCCTGGTCGTCTCGCCTTGCGGCAAACGGCCGGAATCCCCAGGCTGCGACGCTCGCATCCGCCGCTAGGCGGAGGCTTCGTCGACATCCGTGGTGCGGGTACCGAGAACTGCGTTGTGAAACATCCGGCGGCGTAAGGCTCGGAACTGACAACGTCTTGGCGGGCCCGGGATGGCCTGACCGGCGACCAGCCGGTCGTCTCACAGGCCATCCCTCCTCCGTGCCCGACCCCGACGCACCGGGAAGCACCGCTCCGCGGGTTCGTTCCATTTGTGGCAAGGTTCTCCGGTGGGAGATACCGCTAATGATCCTTCCGCAGGTTCACCTACGGAAACCTTGTTACGACTTTTACTTCCTCTAAATGATCAAGTTTGGGCATCTTCCCGGTGGAATCGAGGAGGAGAACCCCCACGCCCACCGGTCCGAAGACCTCACTAAATCATTCAATCGGTAGTAGCGACGGGCGGTGTGTACAAAGGGCAGGGACGTAATCAACGCGAGCTTATGACTCGCGCTTACTGGGAATTCCTCGTTCATGGGGAACAATTGCAAGCCCCAATCCCTAGCACGAAGGAGGTTCAGCGGGTTACCCGGACCTTTCGGCCAGGGAGGACACGCTGATTCCTTCAGTGTAGCGCGCGTGCGGCCCAGAACATCTAAGGGCATCACAGACCTGTTATTGCTCAATCTCGTGCGGCTAGAAGCCGCCTGTCCCTCTAAGAAGATCAGGAGTCGCCGGTAGCACAGGGGATACCGGAAGCGACTAGTTAGCAGGCTAGAGTCTCGTTCGTTATCGGAATTAACCAGACAAATCGCTCCACCAACTAAGAACGGCCATGCACCACCACCCACCGAATCAAGAAAGAGCTCTCAATCTGTCAATCCTCCCGGTGTCCGGGCCTGGTGAGGTTTCCCGTGTTGAGTCAAATTAAGCCGCAGGCTCCACTCCTGGTGGTGCCCTTCCGTCAATTCCTTTAAGTTTCAGCTTTGCAACCATACTTCCCCCGGAACCCAAAAGCTTTGGTTTCCCGGAAGCCGCCCGCCGAGTCATCGGAGGAACTTCGGCGGATTGCTGGCTGGCATCGTTTATGGTTAGAACTAGGGCGGTATCTGATCGCCTTCGAACCTCTAACTTTCGTTCTTGATCAGAGAAAACATTCTTGGCAAATGCTTTCGCTTCGGTCCGTCTTGCGACGATCCAAGAATTTCACCTCTAACGTCGCAATACGAATGCCCCCGTCTGTCCCTATTGATCATTACCTCGGGGATTCCGAAAACCAACAAAATAGAACCGAGGTCCTATTCCATTATTCCATGCACTCGGTATTCAGGCGGATGCTGCCTGCTTTAAGCACTCTAATTTGTTCAAAGTAAACGTGCCGGCCCATCGAGACACTCGGTTAAGAGCACCGCGACGGGTATGATAGGCCTTCCCCGGACGACGGGTGCGAGACCCGCGCCGGCTCGGGCCACCGGCAGGACGTCCGCACGTGCATGCCAGTTAAACACCGACGGGCGGTGAACCGGCAGCGTGGGACACAAGTCCGACTACGAGCTTTTTAACCGCAACAACTTTAATATACGCTATTGGAGCTGGAATTACCGCGGCTGCTGGCACCAGACTTGCCCTCCAATGGATACTCGTTAAAGGATTTAAAGTGTACTCATTCCGATTACGGGGCCTCGGATGAGTCCCGTATCGTTATTTTTCGTCACTACCTCCCCGTGCCGGGAGTGGGTAATTTGCGCGCCTGCTGCCTTCCTTGGATGTGGTAGCCGTTTCTCAGGCTCCCTCTCCGGAATCGAACCCTGATTCCCCGTTACCCGTTACAACCATGGTAGGCGCAGAACCTACCATCGACAGTTGATAAGGCAGACATTTGAAAGATGCGTCGCCGGCTCGGAGGCCGTGCGATCTGCCATAATTTATTCATTGTCACCAAGGCAAACGGCCCGAAGACCGATTGGTTTTGATCTAATAAAAGCGTCCCTTCCGTCGCCGGTCGGGACCGAGTTGCATGTATTAGCTCTAGAATTACCACAGTTATCCAAGTAACTGTGCATCATCTAAGGAACCATAACTGATTTAATGAGCCATTCGCGGTTTCACCTTAATTCGGCTTGCACTGAGACATGCATGGCTTAATCTTTGAGACAAGCATATGACTACTGGCAGGATCAACCAGGGAGCTGGATTGCTCCGAAACCGGGACGAATCGTCCCGGAACGTTCAATGCATAGGAGACCGCCCCTGAAACGGACAGAGAGGCAGAGTAAACAGCATCTCGGCCCGAGGTATGCGGGAAAAACAGAGACGGAAATCAGAGGTCGGTACGGCAATTGCCGTCAGCTCAGACCAGCTCCGCAACCATCGCTCCTTTTACCGCCCTAAAAGCCGAGAGGCAACCAGTGGAATGGATTAGCCTTGTTACGGGAAAAGACCAGGAGGCAGGTGCTGTCTCTGAACGAGCCGGCGCCGTAGGCGTCTAAGACCATCACGAGACGGCATCGGCACGTTCCTCCCGGTATCCGATACCACCACAACCGGAGCGCAACGAGGCGCTACTACGGTTCCCATTCCACCTAGACTGGCCAACGGAAATCCCGGCAAGACGACCACTAGGGGGCCACGATATCGCTCGCTTCCCCGATCATCTCGCCAGCTTCCGTCTACGCAGGGCTAGAGCCGGAGCGAAAGCAACCGCTACTGAGGCCTTTTTGTTTATTTTGTTTTTTGTTTTTTTCTTTATTTGTTTTAACGACAGTCTAAATGTTGCCACCTGATCACTGTACCTTTCTAATGGACTCTCGAGGTCGAGAGGACCAAGCAATAGAGCTGACAGATGCAAAGTCGGCGCAGAAAGTATGCGTCTAAGACCACTGCACAGTCAGTCACCTTCCTTGGAGCCGCTTCATCCTTTGAAGCGTCCAAATGCGCGCAGCCGGAGCGAATACGTATACGCTACTAAGGCCACAAGCGCTTCCGTGTTTAGGGGCTAACATGCCGGCGCGTAGGCACGCGACTAAGGCCTGACGTTGCCCAGCACGATCATCATTCCTTCAGTCGAAGGGACTACGTGCTCGCGTTTCGCCGTTTCTCACGTCTACTCACCCAACCATCACTCAATGCGCGCACAGAGCGCGAACCAGAGCATGTCGTGAAATATAACGTCACTCGGAATCTGGCAAGTTCAGCGCCGAATAACAACTATGTGTCGCATAAGGACCGTATCGTGAGACAGAGGGCCGCGACAATGCTGTACATATCTCGCTAGTAAGAGGGCGCCTAGCATTTGTGCGTCAATTCCTGACCCTCTACATCGGGGATATAATGCAATCCAGGCTCGGAAGACATTATCACTAGGGAAGGACAACCTAGAATTCACCGTCACAGATATCATGTCCTTCTGCATAGGGTCACACTAGGAGAGGGCCGCCTAGCTTTGTTCCTTCAACTCCTACCCTCACTTTGACAGCTCCGACCCCTCCAACCACGATGCCGCTCCTCTGCGAGTCGCAGGGGCCGGCGGGCAAACGGCTGGCCGGCAGCGCACAGCCACTAGCCGGGCTCCGACACGCAGCCTCACGCGGCACCCGCCTGACAGATGAGAACGTTGTGAACATGCCTCGGATGGAGAAACAATGTGTGCCTGTACCGCTACCATGACCATCTGAATGACATATAGCAAACGTACGGGTTAGTGTGGCGCAACTACGACGCCCACCAGACGACAATGGTATTGAGATACGCAGACGTCTGTACTCCAACGCGCCCCAAAGCGCTAAACCCCCCCCCCCGTCCTTCCAGGGGCGTAGCAGCCGAGAATCTGCTACGCGCCTGCACAGTGGAGCTCAGGGATGTGAGGAAACGTGGAAGGAGGTGATCAACGACTACTACGAGCGATGCCAATACCGGTGATCATGGGTAGAACAGCACGGGAGGGTGCAATGTCGGTGGTGTGTAACGCATAAATGGGGGAACAGAATAAACGAGGCGTTGTGGAAAGTGCAACGCGCTATGCAGTGCCGTTTGGAGATGAAGCAATGGCACTGTGGCAAGCTGCCACCACGCGTCTACACGGATGCACCATAAAGAGTGTGAGGGCGTTGCAGCAGCCAAGGCCAGGAACTGCAACGCGTCGAAAGAGTTTGTGCCAGGTCCAGGGTGTGTTGCTACGCTCTAGCGTCCCCAGAGGGGCCCCCCGCTCCCCCCATGGGGGTAGGGCGAAATGCACAGAGGAGGAAATGTGTACCTGGTTGGACGGTGGCGAGGTAAGACGAAAGGAGGGGCCGATGTTTGGAGGTGGAATACAAAACATGAGAGCAATACGCCTCCGGATAGTAGTAGTAGTAGTAGTAGTAGTAGTAGTAGTAGTAGTAGTAGTAGTAGTAGTAGTAGTAGTAGCAGCATGATGATTCGTATGCGTAATATTCATTAGTATGATTATTCGTACCATTACGGTTAGCCTGCGTATGATTAGTATTAGTATTAGTAGTGTCATTGACGGTATCCGGAGTAGTAGTAGTAGTAGTAGTAGTAGTAGTAGTAGTAGTAGTAGTAGTAGTAGTAGTAGTAGTAGTAGTGGTGGTAGTGGTAGTAGTAGTAGTAGTAGTAGTAGTAGTAGTAGTAGTAGTAGTAGTAGTAGTAGTAGTAGTAGTAGTGGTGGTAGTGGTAGTAGTAGTAGTAGTAGTAGTAGTAGTAGTAGTAGTAGTAGTAGTAGTAGTAGTAGCATTAGAATGATCATAATCATTATTATGGGTCTTATCATCATGATTATCATTATTAGTATGAGTATCATCATTAGTATTGGTAATCATTATTATTATTATTATTTGTATTATTATTATTATTATTATTATTATTATTATTATTATTATTATTATCATTATTAATATTACTATTATTATTATTATTAGTATTATTATCATTATGAGTATGGGTATGAGTATGAGTAGGATTAGTATTAGTATTAGTATTAGTATTATTATTATTAGTATTATTATTAGTATTATTATTATTATTATTATTATTATTATTATTATTATTATTATTATTATTATTATTATTATTATTATTATTATTATTATTATTATTAATAGTATTAATAGTATTAATAGTATTATTATTATTATGATTATTATGATTATTATTATTATTATTATTATTATTATTATTATTATTATTATTATTATTATTATTATTAGTATTATTAGTAGTAGTAGTAGTAGTAGTAGTAGTAGTAGTAGTGTTAGTTAGTATTCGAATATAATTATGAGTAGTAGTAGTATTATTCTTATCCTTAGTGTTAGTATTCGTATCACTATTATCATTATTATTATCATTAGTAGTAGTAGTATTAGTATGAGTATTAGTAGTGGTATTAGGATCATTAATCATTAGTATCATTAGTATTGGTATTGGTATTGGTATTATTGTTATTAGTACTATTAATGGTATTAGTATTCGTAGTAGTAATAATGTTAGTATTGTTGGTATTGTTAGTAATATTACTATTATGAGTAGTAGTAGTAGTAGTAGTAGTAGTAGTAGTAGTAGTAGTAGTAGTAGTAGTATTGTTAGTATTGTTAGTATTAGTATGATTATTATTAGTATGAGTAGGAGTAGGAGTAGGGGTAGGGGTATGATCATCGGTAGGGGTAGGGGTAGGGGTGTGATTATGAGTAGGAGTAGGGGCAGGGGTATGATTTTTGAGTAGTAGTAGTGGTAGTGGTAGTATGA
>JAUKNL010000354.1:27500-31182 GCA_030765065.1 Deroplatys truncata
CAGAGTAAACAGCATCTCGGCCCGAGGTATGCGGGAAAAACAGAGACGGAAATCAGAGGTCGGTACGGCAATTGCCGTCAGCTCAGACCAGCTCCGCAACCATCGCTCCTTTTACCGCCCTAAAAGCCGAGAGGCAACCAGTGGAATGGATTAGCCTTGTTACGGGAAAAGACCAGGAGGCAGGTGCTGTCTCTGAACGAGCCGGCGCCGTAGGCGTCTAAGACCATCACGAGACGGCATCGGCACGTTCCTCCCGGTATCCGATACCACCACAACCGGAGCGCAACGAGGCGCTACTACGGTTCCCATTCCACCTAGACTGGCCAACGGAAATCCCGGCAAGACGACCACTAGGGGGCCACGATATCGCTCGCTTCCCCGATCATCTCGCCAGCTTCCGTCTACGCAGGGCTAGAGCCGGAGCGAAAGCAACCGCTACTGAGGCCTTTTTGTTTATTTTGTTTTTTGTTTTTTTCTTTATTTGTTTTAACGACAGTCTAAATGTTGCCACCTGATCACTGTACCTTTCTAATGGACTCTCGAGGTCGAGAGGACCAAGCAATAGAGCTGACAGATGCAAAGTCGGCGCAGAAAGTATGCGTCTAAGACCACTGCACAGTCAGTCACCTTCCTTGGAGCCGCTTCATCCTTTGAAGCGTCCAAATGCGCGCAGCCGGAGCGAATACGTATACGCTACTAAGGCCACAAGCGCTTCCGTGTTTAGGGGCTAACATGCCGGCGCGTAGGCACGCGACTAAGGCCTGACGTTGCCCAGCACGATCATCATTCCTTCAGTCGAAGGACTACGTGCTCGCGTTTCGCCGTTTCTCACGTCTACTCACCCAACCATCACTCAATGCGCGCACAGAGCGCGAACCAGAGCATGTCGTGAAATATAACGTCACTCGGAATCTGGCAAGTTCAGCGCCGAATAACAACTATGTGTCGCATAAGGACCGTATCGTGAGACAGAGGCCGCGACAATGCTGTACATATCTCGCTAGTAAGAGGGCGCCTAGCATTTGTGCGTCAATTCCTGACCCTCTACATCGGGGATATAATGCAATCCAGGCTCGAAGACATTATCACTAGGGAAGGACAACCTAGAATTCACAGTCACAGATATCATGTCCTTCTGCATAGGGTCACACTAGGAGAGGGCCGCCTAGCTTTGTTCCTTCAACTCCTACCCTCACTTTGACAGCTCCGACCCCTCCAACCACGATGCCGCTCCTCTGCGAGTCGCAGGGGCCGGCGGGCAAACGGCTGGCCGGCAGCGCACAGCCACTAGCCGGGTCCGACACGCAGCCTCACGCGGCACCCGCCTGACAGATGAGAACGTTGTGAACATGCCTCGGATGGAGAAACAATGTGTGCCTGTACCGCTACCATGACCATCTGAATGACATACAGCAAACGTACGGGTTAGTGTGGCGCAACTACGACGCCCACCAGACGACAATGGTATTGAGATACGCAGACGTCTGTACTCCAACGCGCCCCAAAGCGCTAAAACCCCCCCCCCCCGTCCTTCCAGGGGCGTAGCAGCCGAGAATCTGCTACGCGCCTGCACAGTGGAGCTCAGGGATGTGAGGAAACGTGGAAGGAGGTGATCAACGACTACTACGAGCGATGCCAATACCGGTGATCATGGGTAGAACAGCACGGGAGGGTGCAATGTCGGTGGTGTGTAACGCATAAATGGGGGAACAGAATAAACGAGGCGTTGTGGAAAGTGCAACGCGCTATGCAGTGCCGTTTGGAGATGAAGCAATGGCACTGTGGCAAGCTGCCACCACGCGTCTACACGGATGCACCATAAAGAGTGTGAGGGCGTTGCAGCAGCCAAGGCCAGGAACTGCAACGCGTCGAAAGAGTTTGTGCCAGGTCCAGGGTGTGTTGCTACGCTCTAGCGTCCCCAGAGGGCCCCCCGCTCCCCCCATGGGGGTAGGGCGAAATGCACAGAGGAGGAAATGTGTACCTGTTGGACGGTGGCGAGGTAAGACGAAAGGAGGGGCCGATGTTTGGAGGTGGAATACAAAACATGAGAGCAATACGCCTCCGGATAGTAGTAGTAGTAGTAGTAGTAGTAGTAGTAGTAGTAGTAGTAGTAGTAGTAGTAGTAGTAGTAGTAGCAGCATGATGATTCGTATGCGTAATATTCATTAGTATGATTATTCGTACCATTACGGTTAGCCTGCGTATGATTAGTATTAGTATTAGTAGTGTCATTGACGGTATCCGGAGTAGTAGTAGTAGTAGTAGTAGTAGTAGTAGTAGTAGTAGTAGTAGTAGTAGTAGTAGTAGTAGTAGTAGTGGTGGTAGTGGTAGTAGTAGTAGTAGTAGTAGTAGTAGTAGTAGTAGTAGTAGTAGTAGTAGTAGTAGTAGTAGTAGTAGTGGTGGTAGTGGTAGTAGTAGTAGTAGTAGTAGTAGTAGTAGTAGTAGTAGTAGTAGTAGTAGTAGTAGCATTAGAATGATCATAATCATTATTATGGGTCTTATCATCATGATTATCATTATTAGTATGAGTATCATCATTAGTATTGGTAATCATTATTATTATTATTATTTGTATTATTATTATTATTATTATTATTATTATTATTATTATTATCATTATTAATATTACTATTATTATTATTATTAGTATTATTATCATTATGAGTATGGGTATGAGTATGAGTAGGATTAGTATTAGTATTAGTATTAGTATTATTATTATTAGTATTATTATTAGTATTATTATTATTATTATTATTATTATTATTATTATTATTATTATTATTATTATTATTAATAGTCATTAATAGTATTAATAGTATTATTATTATTATGATTATTATGATTATTATTATTATTATTATTATTATTATTATTATTATTATTATTATTATTATTATTATTAGTATTATTAGTAGTAGTAGTAGTAGTAGTAGTAGTAGTAGTAGTAGTGTTAGTTAGTATTCGAATATAATTATGAGTAGTAGTAGTATTATTCTTATCCTTAGTGTTAGTATTCGTATCACTATTATCATTATTATTATCATTAGTAGTAGTAGTATTAGTATGAGTATTAGTAGTGGTATTAGGATCATTAATCATTAGTATCATTAGTATTGGTATTGGTATTGGTATTATTGTTATTAGTACTATTAATGGTATTAGTATTCGTAGTAGTAATAAT
The DNA here is from genome assembly GCA_030765065.1 of Deroplatys truncata. Classification (NCBI taxonomy): domain Eukaryota; kingdom Metazoa; phylum Arthropoda; class Insecta; order Mantodea; family Mantidae; genus Deroplatys; species Deroplatys truncata. Next base: position 30,685 of record JAUKNL010000354.1, read on the forward strand.
GTTAGTATTGTTGGTATTGTTAGTAATATTACTATTATGAGTAGTAGTAGTAGTAGTAGTAGTAGTAGTAGTAGTAGTATTGTTAGTATTGTTAGTATTAGTATGATTATTATTAGTATGAGTAGGAGTAGGAGTAGGGGTAGGGGTATGATCATCGGTAGGGGTAGGGGTAGGGGTGTGATTATGAGTAGGAGTAGGGGCAGGGTATGATTTTTGAGTAGTAGTAGTGGTAGTGGTAGTATGATGATGATGATGATGATGATGATGATGATATTACTATTATTTGTAGTAGTATTATTGCTATTAGTAATACTATTATGATGTGTAATACGTCTATGTGTATTAGTAGGAGTAGTACGAGTAGTGTGACTATTATTCGTCACATTAGTAATAGTAGTATTGGTACTAGTATCATTATGAGTGGTATGAATATGAGTATTAGCATTATTCGAATTAGTAGCATTAGTAGTATTAGTATGCGTGTTAGGAGTCGTATGC
>JAUKNL010000355.1:0-2500 GCA_030765065.1 Deroplatys truncata
CCCATAATAATGATTATGATCATTCTAATGCTACTACTACTACTACTACTACTACTACTACTACTACTACTACTACTACTACCACTACCACCACTACTACTACTACTACTACTACTACTACTACTACTACTACTACTACTACTACTACTACTACTACTACTACCACTACCACCACTACTACTACTACTACTACTACTACTACTACTACTACTACTACTACTACTACTACTCCGGATACCGTCAATGACACTACTAATACTAATACTAATCATACGCAGGCTAACCGTAATGGTACGAATAATCATACTAATGAATATTACGCATACGAATCATCATGCTGCTACTACTACTACTACTACTACTACTACTACTACTACTACTACTACTACTACTACTACTACTACTACTATCCGGAGGCGTATTGCTCTCATGTTTTGTATTCCACCTCCAAACATCGGCCCCTCCTTTCGTCTTACCTCGCCACCGTCCAACCAGGTACACATTTCCTCCTCTGTGCATTTCGCCCTACCCCCATGGGGGGAGCGGGGGGCCCCTCTGGGGACGCTAGAGCGTAGCAACACACCCTGGACCTGGCACAAACTCTTTCGACGCGTTGCAGTTCCTGGCCTTGGCTGCTGCAACGCCCTCACACTCTTTATGGTGCATCCGTGTAGACGCGTGGTGGCAGCTTGCCACAGTGCCATTGCTTCATCTCCAAACGGCACTGCATAGCGCGTTGCACTTTCCACAACGCCTCGTTTATTCTGTTCCCCCATTTATGCGTTACACACCACCGACATTGCACCCTCCCGTGCTGTTCTACCCATGATCACCGGTATTGGCATCGCTCGTAGTAGTCGTTGATCACCTCCTTCCACGTTTCCTCACATCCCTGAGCTCCACTGTGCAGGCGCGTAGCAGATTCTCGGCTGCTACGCCCCTGGAAGGACGGGGGGGGGGGGTTTAGCGCTTTGGGGCGCGTTGGAGTACAGACGTCTGCGTATCTCAATACCATTGTCGTCTGGTGGGCGTCGTAGTTGCGCCACACTAACCCGTACGTTTGCTGTATGTCATTCAGATGGTCATGGTAGCGGTACAGGCACACATTGTTTCTCCATCCGAGGCATGTTCACAACGTTCTCATCTGTCAGGCGGGTGCCGCGTGAGGCTGCGTGTCGGAGCCCGGCTAGTGGCTGTGCGCTGCCGGCCAGCCGTTTGCCCGCCGGCCCCTGCGACTCGCAGAGGAGCGGCATCGTGGTTGGAGGGGTCGGAGCTGTCAAAGTGAGGGTAGGAGTTGAAGGAACAAAGCTAGGCGGCCCTCTCCTAGTGTGACCCTATGCAGAAGGACATGATATCTGTGACGGTGAATTCTAGGTTGTCCTTCCCTAGTGATAATGTCTTCCGAGCCTGGATTGCATTATATCCCCGATGTAGAGGGTCAGGAATTGACGCACAAATGCTAGGCGCCCTCTTACTAGCGAGATATGTACAGCATTGTCGCGGCCCTCTGTCTCACGATACGGTCCTTATGCGACACATAGTTGTTATTCGGCGCTGAACTTGCCAGATTCCGAGTGACGTTATATTTCACGACATGCTCTGGTTCGCGCTCTGTGCGCGCATTGAGTGATGGTTGGGTGAGTAGACGTGAGAAACGGCGAAACGCGAGCACGTAGTCCCTTCGACTGAAGGAATGATGATCGTGCTGGGCAACGTCAGGCCTTAGTCGCGTGCCTACGCGCCGGCATGTTAGCCCCTAAACACGGAAGCGCTTGTGGCCTTAGTAGCGTATACGTATTCGCTCCGGCTGCGCGCATTTGGACGCTTCAAAGGATGAAGCGGCTCCAAGGAAGGTGACTGACTGTGCAGTGGTCTTAGACGCATACTTTCTGCGCCGACTTTGCATCTGTCAGCTCTATTGCTTGGTCCTCTCGACCTCGAGAGTCCATTAGAAAGGTACAGTGATCAGGTGGCAACATTTAGACTGTCGTTAAAACAAATAAAGAAAAAAACAAAAAACAAAATAAACAAAAAGGCCTCAGTAGCGGTTGCTTTCGCTCCGGCTCTAGCCCTGCGTAGACGGAAGCTGGCGAGATGATCGGGGAAGCGAGCGATATCGTGGCCCCCTAGTGGTCGTCTTGCCGGGATTTCCGTTGGCCAGTCTAGGTGGAATGGGAACCGTAGTAGCGCCTCGTTGCGCTCCGGTTGTGGTGGTATCGGATACCGGGAGGAACGTGCCGATGCCGTCTCGTGATGGTCTTAGACGCCTACGGCGCCGGCTCGTTCAGAGACAGCACCTGCCTCCTGGTCTTTTCCCGTAACAAGGCTAATCCATTCCACTGGTTGCCTCTCGGCTTTTAGGGCGGTAAAAGGAGCGATGGTTGCGGAGCTGGTCTGAGCTGACGGCAATTGCCGTACCGACCTCTGATTTCCGTCTCTGTTTTTCCCGCATACCTCGGGCCGAGATGCTGTTTACTCTGCCTCTCTGTCCGTTTCAGGG
>JAUKNL010000355.1:12500-20000 GCA_030765065.1 Deroplatys truncata
CACTACCACTACTACTACTCAAAAATCATACCCCTGCCCCTACTCCTACTCATAATCACACCCCTACCCCTACCCCTACCGATGATCATACCCCTACCCCTACTCCTACTCCTACTCATACTAATAATAATCATACTAATACTAACAATACTAACAATACTACTACTACTACTACTACTACTACTACTACTACTACTCATAATAGTAATATTACTAACAATACCAACAATACTAACATTATTACTACTACGAATACTAATACCATTAATAGTACTAATAACAATAATACCAATACCAATACCAATACTAATGATACTAATGATTAATGATCCTAATACCACTACTAATACTCATACTAATACTACTACTACTAATGATAATAATAATGATAATAGTGATACGAATACTAACACTAAGGATAAGAATAATACTACTACTACTCATAATTATATTCGAATACTAACTAACACTACTACTACTACTACTACTACTACTACTACTACTACTAATAATACTAATAATAATAATAATAATAATAATAATAATAATAATAATAATAATAATAATAATAATAATAATAATAATAATAATCATAATAATCATAATAATAATAATACTATTAATACTATTAATACTATTAATAATAATAATAATAATAATAATAATAATAATAATAATAATAATAATAATAATAATAATAATAATACTAATAATAATACTAATAATAATAATACTAATACTAATACTAATACTAATCCTACTCATACTCATACCCATACTCATAATGATAATAATACTAATAATAATAATAATAGTAATATTAATAATGATAATAATAATAATAATAATAATAATAATAATAATAATAATAATAATACAAATAATAATAATAATAATGATTACCAATACTAATGATGATACTCATACTAATAATGATAATCATGATGATAAGACCCATAATAATGATTATGATCATTCTAATGCTACTACTACTACTACTACTACTACTACTACTACTACTACTACTACTACTACCACTACCACCACTACTACTACTACTACTACTACTACTACTACTACTACTACTACTACTACTACTACTACTACTACTACCACTACCACCACTACTACTACTACTACTACTACTACTACTACTACTACTACTACTACTACTACTACTCCGGATACCGTCAATGACACTACTAATACTAATACTAATCATACGCAGGCTAACCGTAATGGTACGAATAATCATACTAATGAATATTACGCATACGAATCATCATGCTGCTACTACTACTACTACTACTACTACTACTACTACTACTACTACTACTACTACTACTACTACTACTACTATCCGGAGGCGTATTGCTCTCATGTTTTGTATTCCACCTCCAAACATCGGCCCCTCCTTTCGTCTTACCTCGCCACCGTCCAACCAGGTACACATTTCCTCCTCTGTGCATTTCGCCCTACCCCCATGGGGGGAGCGGGGGGCCCCTCTGGGGACGCTAGAGCGTAGCAACACACCCTGGACCTGGCACAAACTCTTTCGACGCGTTGCAGTTCCTGGCCTTGGCTGCTGCAACGCCCTCACACTCTTTATGGTGCATCCGTGTAGACGCGTGGTGGCAGCTTGCCACAGTGCCATTGCTTCATCTCCAAACGGCACTGCATAGCGCGTTGCACTTTCCACAACGCCTCGTTTATTCTGTTCCCCCATTTATGCGTTACACACCACCGACATTGCACCCTCCCGTGCTGTTCTACCCATGATCACCGGTATTGGCATCGCTCGTAGTAGTCGTTGATCACCTCCTTCCACGTTTCCTCACATCCCTGAGCTCCACTGTGCAGGCGCGTAGCAGATTCTCGGCTGCTACGCCCCTGGAAGGACGGGGGGGGGGGGTTTAGCGCTTTGGGGCGCGTTGGAGTACAGACGTCTGCGTATCTCAATACCATTGTCGTCTGGTGGGCGTCGTAGTTGCGCCACACTAACCCGTACGTTTGCTGTATGTCATTCAGATGGTCATGGTAGCGGTACAGGCACACATTGTTTCTCCATCCGAGGCATGTTCACAACGTTCTCATCTGTCAGGCGGGTGCCGCGTGAGGCTGCGTGTCGGAGCCCGGCTAGTGGCTGTGCGCTGCCGGCCAGCCGTTTGCCCGCCGGCCCCTGCGACTCGCAGAGGAGCGGCATCGTGGTTGGAGGGGTCGGAGCTGTCAAAGTGAGGGTAGGAGTTGAAGGAACAAAGCTAGGCGGCCCTCTCCTAGTGTGACCCTATGCAGAAGGACATGATATCTGTGACGGTGAATTCTAGGTTGTCCTTCCCTAGTGATAATGTCTTCCGAGCCTGGATTGCATTATATCCCCGATGTAGAGGGTCAGGAATTGACGCACAAATGCTAGGCGCCCTCTTACTAGCGAGATATGTACAGCATTGTCGCGGCCCTCTGTCTCACGATACGGTCCTTATGCGACACATAGTTGTTATTCGGCGCTGAACTTGCCAGATTCCGAGTGACGTTATATTTCACGACATGCTCTGGTTCGCGCTCTGTGCGCGCATTGAGTGATGGTTGGGTGAGTAGACGTGAGAAACGGCGAAACGCGAGCACGTAGTCCCTTCGACTGAAGGAATGATGATCGTGCTGGGCAACGTCAGGCCTTAGTCGCGTGCCTACGCGCCGGCATGTTAGCCCCTAAACACGGAAGCGCTTGTGGCCTTAGTAGCGTATACGTATTCGCTCCGGCTGCGCGCATTTGGACGCTTCAAAGGATGAAGCGGCTCCAAGGAAGGTGACTGACTGTGCAGTGGTCTTAGACGCATACTTTCTGCGCCGACTTTGCATCTGTCAGCTCTATTGCTTGGTCCTCTCGACCTCGAGAGTCCATTAGAAAGGTACAGTGATCAGGTGGCAACATTTAGACTGTCGTTAAAACAAATAAAGAAAAAAACAAAAAACAAAATAAACAAAAAGGCCTCAGTAGCGGTTGCTTTCGCTCCGGCTCTAGCCCTGCGTAGACGGAAGCTGGCGAGATGATCGGGGAAGCGAGCGATATCGTGGCCCCCTAGTGGTCGTCTTGCCGGGATTTCCGTTGGCCAGTCTAGGTGGAATGGGAACCGTAGTAGCGCCTCGTTGCGCTCCGGTTGTGGTGGTATCGGATACCGGGAGGAACGTGCCGATGCCGTCTCGTGATGGTCTTAGACGCCTACGGCGCCGGCTCGTTCAGAGACAGCACCTGCCTCCTGGTCTTTTCCCGTAACAAGGCTAATCCATTCCACTGGTTGCCTCTCGGCTTTTAGGGCGGTAAAAGGAGCGATGGTTGCGGAGCTGGTCTGAGCTGACGGCAATTGCCGTACCGACCTCTGATTTCCGTCTCTGTTTTTCCCGCATACCTCGGGCCGAGATGCTGTTTACTCTGCCTCTCTGTCCGTTTCAGGGGCGGTCTCCTATGCATTGAACGTTCCGGGACGATTCGTCCCGGTTTCGGAGCAATCCAGCTCCCTGGTTGATCCTGCCAGTAGTCATATGCTTGTCTCAAAGATTAAGCCATGCATGTCTCAGTGCAAGCCGAATTAAGGTGAAACCGCGAATGGCTCATTAAATCAGTTATGGTTCCTTAGATGATGCACAGTTACTTGGATAACTGTGGTAATTCTAGAGCTAATACATGCAACTCGGTCCCGACCGGCGACGGAAGGGACGCTTTTATTAGATCAAAACCAATCGGTCTTCGGGCCGTTTGCCTTGGTGACTCTGAATAAATTATGGCAGATCGCACGGCCTCCGAGCCGGCGACGCATCTTTCAAATGTCTGCCTTATCAACTGTCGATGGTAGGTTCTGCGCCTACCATGGTTGTAACGGGTAACGGGGAATCAGGGTTCGATTCCGGAGAGGGAGCCTGAGAAACGGCTACCACATCCAAGGAAGGCAGCAGGCGCGCAAATTACCCACTCCCGGCACGGGGAGGTAGTGACGAAAAATAACGATACGGGACTCATCCGAGGCCCCGTAATCGGAATGAGTACACTTTAAATCCTTTAACGAGTATCCATTGGAGGGCAAGTCTGGTGCCAGCAGCCGCGGTAATTCCAGCTCCAATAGCGTATATTAAAGTTGTTGCGGTTAAAAAGCTCGTAGTCGGACTTGTGTCCCACGCTGCCGGTTCACCGCCCGTCGGTGTTTAACTGGCATGCACGTGCGGACGTCCTGCCGGTGGCCCGAGCCGGCGCGGGTCTCGCACCCGTCGTCCGGGGAAGGCCTATCATACCCGTCGCGGTGCTCTTAACCGAGTGTCTCGATGGGCCGGCACGTTTACTTTGAACAAATTAGAGTGCTTAAAGCAGGCAGCATCCGCCTGAATACCGAGTGCATGGAATAATGGAATAGGACCTCGGTTCTATTTTGTTGGTTTTCGGAATCCCCGAGGTAATGATCAATAGGGACAGACGGGGGCATTCGTATTGCGACGTTAGAGGTGAAATTCTTGGATCGTCGCAAGACGGACCGAAGCGAAAGCATTTGCCAAGAATGTTTTCTCTGATCAAGAACGAAAGTTAGAGGTTCGAAGGCGATCAGATACCGCCCTAGTTCTAACCATAAACGATGCCAGCCAGCAATCCGCCGAAGTTCCTCCGATGACTCGGCGGGCGGCTTCCGGGAAACCAAAGCTTTTGGGTTCCGGGGGAAGTATGGTTGCAAAGCTGAAACTTAAAGGAATTGACGGAAGGGCACCACCAGGAGTGGAGCCTGCGGCTTAATTTGACTCAACACGGGAAACCTCACCAGGCCCGGACACCGGGAGGATTGACAGATTGAGAGCTCTTTCTTGATTCGGTGGGTGGTGGTGCATGGCCGTTCTTAGTTGGTGGAGCGATTTGTCTGGTTAATTCCGATAACGAACGAGACTCTAGCCTGCTAACTAGTCGCTTCCGGTATCCCCTGTGCTACCGGCGACTCCTGATCTTCTTAGAGGGACAGGCGGCTTCTAGCCGCACGAGATTGAGCAATAACAGGTCTGTGATGCCCTTAGATGTTCTGGGCCGCACGCGCGCTACACTGAAGGAATCAGCGTGTCCTCCCTGGCCGAAAGGTCCGGGTAACCCGCTGAACCTCCTTCGTGCTAGGGATTGGGGCTTGCAATTGTTCCCCATGAACGAGGAATTCCCAGTAAGCGCGAGTCATAAGCTCGCGTTGATTACGTCCCTGCCCTTTGTACACACCGCCCGTCGCTACTACCGATTGAATGATTTAGTGAGGTCTTCGGACCGGTGGGCGTGGGGGTTCTCCTCCTCGATTCCACCGGGAAGATGCCCAAACTTGATCATTTAGAGGAAGTAAAAGTCGTAACAAGGTTTCCGTAGGTGAACCTGCGGAAGGATCATTAGCGGTATCTCCCACCGGAGAACCTTGCCACAAATGGAACGAACCCGCGGAGCGGTGCTTCCCGGTGCGTCGGGGTCGGGCACGGAGGAGGGATGGCCTGTGAGACGACCGGCTGGTCGCCGGTCAGGCCATCCCGGGCCCGCCAAGACGTTGTCAGTTCCGAGCCTTACGCCGCCGGATGTTTCACAACGCAGTTCTCGGTACCCGCACCACGGATGTCGACGAAGCCTCCGCCTAGCGGCGGATGCGAGCGTCGCAGCCTGGGGATTCCGGCCGTTTGCCGCAAGGCGAGACGACCAGGGGTCTGGGAGGGTTTAAAGCTCTTCTGCGCCAGAGTTCTGCCAGTGTACGTTTCCCCTCCCTCTCCCGAGGTGGGTGGGAACGGTTGCACGAAACGCTTGCGAGGATTTCCTTGCTACTATTTGGCCCCGATCTTAACGCAGCCCATGGCGCTCTCCTTCTGGGAGGGCCGAGGCGCGCAAATATCGATACAACCCTGAGCGGTGGATCACTCGGCTCGTGGGTCGATGAAGAACGCAGCAAATTGCGCGTCGACATGTGAACTGCAGGACACATGAACATCGACACTTCGAACGCACATTGCGGTCCTTGGATTTTCAATCCCGGACCACGCCCGACTGAGGGTCGGGAGGTCTCACTGGACCAGGCCGGGGCGGCTTTGCTAAGAGGTGATGATGATGAGTGAGTTGTGGAGAGGAAGAGCAAAGCGGGCCGTTCCGATCACCTGGATCCGATTCTGGAGGCACGGTTGCGACTCGCTCGCTCCGACGCTTCCGAAACCTGTAGGGGGCCGAGGCCTCCATCTCCATCGCTTTGGAGGTGGTCTCGGAGCTAGGGTCTTGCGAGGAGCATTTTTTTCTCTCTGACTCGAGCGTAACCGAGGAAAGCCTCGGCTCCCCGCCCCCCCGCACCAGAGGGGCTTGCACATCCGACCTCAGATCGGGCGAGACTACCCGCTGAATTTAAGCATATTAATAGGCGGAGGAAAAGAAACTAACAAGGATTCCCTTAGTAGCGGCGAGCGAACAGGGAGGAGCCCAGCACGGAATCCCGCGTGTGAAACATAACGCAGGGAAATGTCGTGTGAGGGACGCTCCGCAACCCGATGTTCGGCGGCGAGTTCAAGTCTCCCTTGAACGGGGCCACAGCCCGCAGAGGGTGCCAGGCCCGTAGAGACCGCTGCCGTTCGCGGGGGGAGCCGTCCTCAGAGTCGTGTTCCTTCCTTGAGAGTGGAGCACTAAGTGGGTGGTAAACTCCATCTAAGGCTAAATATGACCACGAGACCGATAGCGAACAAGTACCGTGAGGGAAAGTTGAAAAGAACTTTGAAGAGAGAGTTCAATAGTACGTGAAACCGTTCAGGGGTAAACGGGAGGGATCCGGAAGGTCGAACGGGGAGATTCAATCCCGTCCGCTCGTCGGCACCCGATCCGCGATTCCGGATGTCTACGGCCGCCGGCCACACCGCAAGGTGCGCGCCGCGTTAGGTCGTCGGCACCGGCCGGTCGGGCTGCTTGGCGGCGGCGGGCTGCACTTCTCTCCCGGTAGGACGTCGCGACCCGTTGGACCAGGGGTCTAAGGCCCGGGATGGAGACCGAGGGGAACGCCGAGGAATCTCGGGTTCACGTTCCCCCGGACCCCGGTTCGCCCGGCCCCGGTTCGACGGTAGGAAACGAGGAGATGGCCCGCTCTGGCGAGCGTCCGGCCCGGTGGGCAAGCTCCACGGGTTTCTTTGTGCGTGGTGCCGCGGCTAACGCCGCGTCCCCGCCGCCCGCGGGCTGCTGGTCTCCGGAGTCCTCGGACAGCTTTGGCCGTTCTCCCGTCCGCGGCGCTATTGCTTCGGATGCCTTCCCGACCCGTCTTGAAACACGGACCAAGGAGTCTAACATGTGCGCGAGTCACTGGGAACCACTAAACCCAGAGGCGCAATGAAAGTGGGGCGGCCTCGTGCCGCCGAGGGAGGATGGCTCCCTTCCGGGGAGCCCGCACTCCCGGGGCGCCCCGGCTTCGGCCGTGGGCGCACTCAGAGCGTACACGTTGGGACCCGAAAGATGGTGAACTATGCCTGGTCAGGACGAAGTCA
>JAUKNL010000355.1:25000-32500 GCA_030765065.1 Deroplatys truncata
ACTATTCATAATGATAATCATCAGCATGATATTCATTATAGCAGTCATACTAACACTCATACTCATACCCCTCATAGTCATATCAATGAACCTACTGATACTAATACCTACTACCGCTAATGATGATACGTAGCATACGCCTATTCATACTACGCCCACCACTACGACTAGCACTACTACTACTACTACTACTACTACTAATACTACTACTACTACTACGACCGGTATTACTTATTCTTCGTATTAGTGGTATCATCATTATTCCGATTTGTATGATTATTCTCCGTAGTTCCTCCTCCTCCTCCTCCTCCTCCTCCTCCCCCTCCTCCTCCTCCTCCTCCTCCTCCTCCTCCTCCTCCTCCTCCTCCACCTCTTCTTCTTCTTCTTCTTCTTCGTCTCCGTCTTCGTCTTCCTCTTCCTCTTCCTCTTCCTCTTCTGCGCATCATCATTCGTACTCGTCATGGTAGTATTCGTACCCTTATTATTATCCGCTTTATTGGCAATATCATTCTCATGACAATGAGGATGATTACTACTACGACTAATCATAGCCGTGCTACTAACACTACTGATACCAATAATACTCACAATACTACTACGCATACTGATATTCATACTACGAATAATGATATGCACAGCAATCATACTAATACTACTATTAATGCTACTAATACTACGCATACGACTCCTAACACGCATACTAATACTACTAATGCTACTAATTCGAATAATGCTAATACTCATATTCATACCACTCATAATGATACTAGTACCAATACTACTATTACTAATGTGACGAATAATAGTCACACTACTCGTACTACTCCTACTAATACACATAGACGTATTACACATCATAATAGTATTACTAATAGCAATAATACTACTACAAATAATAGTAATATCATCATCATCATCATCATCATCATCATCATCATACTACCACTACCACTACTACTACTCAAAAATCATACCCCTGCCCCTACTCCTACTCATAATCACACCCCTACCCCTACCCCTACCGATGATCATACCCCTACCCCTACTCCTACTCCTACTCATACTAATAATAATCATACTAATACTAACAATACTAACAATACTACTACTACTACTACTACTACTACTACTACTACTACTCATAATAGTAATATTACTAACAATACCAACAATACTAACATTATTACTACTACGAATACTAATACCATTAATAGTACTAATAACAATAATACCAATACCAATACCAATACTAATGATACTAATGATTAATGATCCTAATACCACTACTAATACTCATACTAATACTACTACTACTAATGATAATAATAATGATAATAGTGATACGAATACTAACACTAAGGATAAGAATAATACTACTACTACTCATAATTATATTCGAATACTAACTAACACTACTACTACTACTACTACTACTACTACTACTACTACTAATAATACTAATAATAATAATAATAATAATAATAATAATAATAATAATAATAATAATAATAATAATAATAATAATAATCATAATAATCATAATAATAATAATACTATTAATACTATTAATACTATTAATAATAATAATAATAATAATAATAATAATAATAATAATAATAATAATAATAATAATAATAATAATACTAATAATAATACTAATAATAATAATACTAATACTAATACTAATACTAATCCTACTCATACTCATACCCATACTCATAATGATAATAATACTAATAATAATAATAATAGTAATATTAATAATGATAATAATAATAATAATAATAATAATAATAATAATAATAATAATAATACAAATAATAATAATAATAATGATTACCAATACTAATGATGATACTCATACTAATAATGATAATCATGATGATAAGACCCATAATAATGATTATGATCATTCTAATGCTACTACTACTACTACTACTACTACTACTACTACTACTACTACTACTACTACCACTACCACCACTACTACTACTACTACTACTACTACTACTACTACTACTACTACTACTACTACTACTACTACTACTACCACTACCACCACTACTACTACTACTACTACTACTACTACTACTACTACTACTACTACTACTACTACTCCGGATACCGTCAATGACACTACTAATACTAATACTAATCATACGCAGGCTAACCGTAATGGTACGAATAATCATACTAATGAATATTACGCATACGAATCATCATGCTGCTACTACTACTACTACTACTACTACTACTACTACTACTACTACTACTACTACTACTACTACTACTACTATCCGGAGGCGTATTGCTCTCATGTTTTGTATTCCACCTCCAAACATCGGCCCCTCCTTTCGTCTTACCTCGCCACCGTCCAACCAGGTACACATTTCCTCCTCTGTGCATTTCGCCCTACCCCCATGGGGGGAGCGGGGGGCCCCTCTGGGGACGCTAGAGCGTAGCAACACACCCTGGACCTGGCACAAACTCTTTCGACGCGTTGCAGTTCCTGGCCTTGGCTGCTGCAACGCCCTCACACTCTTTATGGTGCATCCGTGTAGACGCGTGGTGGCAGCTTGCCACAGTGCCATTGCTTCATCTCCAAACGGCACTGCATAGCGCGTTGCACTTTCCACAACGCCTCGTTTATTCTGTTCCCCCATTTATGCGTTACACACCACCGACATTGCACCCTCCCGTGCTGTTCTACCCATGATCACCGGTATTGGCATCGCTCGTAGTAGTCGTTGATCACCTCCTTCCACGTTTCCTCACATCCCTGAGCTCCACTGTGCAGGCGCGTAGCAGATTCTCGGCTGCTACGCCCCTGGAAGGACGGGGGGGGGGGGTTTAGCGCTTTGGGGCGCGTTGGAGTACAGACGTCTGCGTATCTCAATACCATTGTCGTCTGGTGGGCGTCGTAGTTGCGCCACACTAACCCGTACGTTTGCTGTATGTCATTCAGATGGTCATGGTAGCGGTACAGGCACACATTGTTTCTCCATCCGAGGCATGTTCACAACGTTCTCATCTGTCAGGCGGGTGCCGCGTGAGGCTGCGTGTCGGAGCCCGGCTAGTGGCTGTGCGCTGCCGGCCAGCCGTTTGCCCGCCGGCCCCTGCGACTCGCAGAGGAGCGGCATCGTGGTTGGAGGGGTCGGAGCTGTCAAAGTGAGGGTAGGAGTTGAAGGAACAAAGCTAGGCGGCCCTCTCCTAGTGTGACCCTATGCAGAAGGACATGATATCTGTGACGGTGAATTCTAGGTTGTCCTTCCCTAGTGATAATGTCTTCCGAGCCTGGATTGCATTATATCCCCGATGTAGAGGGTCAGGAATTGACGCACAAATGCTAGGCGCCCTCTTACTAGCGAGATATGTACAGCATTGTCGCGGCCCTCTGTCTCACGATACGGTCCTTATGCGACACATAGTTGTTATTCGGCGCTGAACTTGCCAGATTCCGAGTGACGTTATATTTCACGACATGCTCTGGTTCGCGCTCTGTGCGCGCATTGAGTGATGGTTGGGTGAGTAGACGTGAGAAACGGCGAAACGCGAGCACGTAGTCCCTTCGACTGAAGGAATGATGATCGTGCTGGGCAACGTCAGGCCTTAGTCGCGTGCCTACGCGCCGGCATGTTAGCCCCTAAACACGGAAGCGCTTGTGGCCTTAGTAGCGTATACGTATTCGCTCCGGCTGCGCGCATTTGGACGCTTCAAAGGATGAAGCGGCTCCAAGGAAGGTGACTGACTGTGCAGTGGTCTTAGACGCATACTTTCTGCGCCGACTTTGCATCTGTCAGCTCTATTGCTTGGTCCTCTCGACCTCGAGAGTCCATTAGAAAGGTACAGTGATCAGGTGGCAACATTTAGACTGTCGTTAAAACAAATAAAGAAAAAAACAAAAAACAAAATAAACAAAAAGGCCTCAGTAGCGGTTGCTTTCGCTCCGGCTCTAGCCCTGCGTAGACGGAAGCTGGCGAGATGATCGGGGAAGCGAGCGATATCGTGGCCCCCTAGTGGTCGTCTTGCCGGGATTTCCGTTGGCCAGTCTAGGTGGAATGGGAACCGTAGTAGCGCCTCGTTGCGCTCCGGTTGTGGTGGTATCGGATACCGGGAGGAACGTGCCGATGCCGTCTCGTGATGGTCTTAGACGCCTACGGCGCCGGCTCGTTCAGAGACAGCACCTGCCTCCTGGTCTTTTCCCGTAACAAGGCTAATCCATTCCACTGGTTGCCTCTCGGCTTTTAGGGCGGTAAAAGGAGCGATGGTTGCGGAGCTGGTCTGAGCTGACGGCAATTGCCGTACCGACCTCTGATTTCCGTCTCTGTTTTTCCCGCATACCTCGGGCCGAGATGCTGTTTACTCTGCCTCTCTGTCCGTTTCAGGGGCGGTCTCCTATGCATTGAACGTTCCGGGACGATTCGTCCCGGTTTCGGAGCAATCCAGCTCCCTGGTTGATCCTGCCAGTAGTCATATGCTTGTCTCAAAGATTAAGCCATGCATGTCTCAGTGCAAGCCGAATTAAGGTGAAACCGCGAATGGCTCATTAAATCAGTTATGGTTCCTTAGATGATGCACAGTTACTTGGATAACTGTGGTAATTCTAGAGCTAATACATGCAACTCGGTCCCGACCGGCGACGGAAGGGACGCTTTTATTAGATCAAAACCAATCGGTCTTCGGGCCGTTTGCCTTGGTGACTCTGAATAAATTATGGCAGATCGCACGGCCTCCGAGCCGGCGACGCATCTTTCAAATGTCTGCCTTATCAACTGTCGATGGTAGGTTCTGCGCCTACCATGGTTGTAACGGGTAACGGGGAATCAGGGTTCGATTCCGGAGAGGGAGCCTGAGAAACGGCTACCACATCCAAGGAAGGCAGCAGGCGCGCAAATTACCCACTCCCGGCACGGGGAGGTAGTGACGAAAAATAACGATACGGGACTCATCCGAGGCCCCGTAATCGGAATGAGTACACTTTAAATCCTTTAACGAGTATCCATTGGAGGGCAAGTCTGGTGCCAGCAGCCGCGGTAATTCCAGCTCCAATAGCGTATATTAAAGTTGTTGCGGTTAAAAAGCTCGTAGTCGGACTTGTGTCCCACGCTGCCGGTTCACCGCCCGTCGGTGTTTAACTGGCATGCACGTGCGGACGTCCTGCCGGTGGCCCGAGCCGGCGCGGGTCTCGCACCCGTCGTCCGGGGAAGGCCTATCATACCCGTCGCGGTGCTCTTAACCGAGTGTCTCGATGGGCCGGCACGTTTACTTTGAACAAATTAGAGTGCTTAAAGCAGGCAGCATCCGCCTGAATACCGAGTGCATGGAATAATGGAATAGGACCTCGGTTCTATTTTGTTGGTTTTCGGAATCCCCGAGGTAATGATCAATAGGGACAGACGGGGGCATTCGTATTGCGACGTTAGAGGTGAAATTCTTGGATCGTCGCAAGACGGACCGAAGCGAAAGCATTTGCCAAGAATGTTTTCTCTGATCAAGAACGAAAGTTAGAGGTTCGAAGGCGATCAGATACCGCCCTAGTTCTAACCATAAACGATGCCAGCCAGCAATCCGCCGAAGTTCCTCCGATGACTCGGCGGGCGGCTTCCGGGAAACCAAAGCTTTTGGGTTCCGGGGGAAGTATGGTTGCAAAGCTGAAACTTAAAGGAATTGACGGAAGGGCACCACCAGGAGTGGAGCCTGCGGCTTAATTTGACTCAACACGGGAAACCTCACCAGGCCCGGACACCGGGAGGATTGACAGATTGAGAGCTCTTTCTTGATTCGGTGGGTGGTGGTGCATGGCCGTTCTTAGTTGGTGGAGCGATTTGTCTGGTTAATTCCGATAACGAACGAGACTCTAGCCTGCTAACTAGTCGCTTCCGGTATCCCCTGTGCTACCGGCGACTCCTGATCTTCTTAGAGGGACAGGCGGCTTCTAGCCGCACGAGATTGAGCAATAACAGGTCTGTGATGCCCTTAGATGTTCTGGGCCGCACGCGCGCTACACTGAAGGAATCAGCGTGTCCTCCCTGGCCGAAAGGTCCGGGTAACCCGCTGAACCTCCTTCGTGCTAGGGATTGGGGCTTGCAATTGTTCCCCATGAACGAGGAATTCCCAGTAAGCGCGAGTCATAAGCTCGCGTTGATTACGTCCCTGCCCTTTGTACACACCGCCCGTCGCTACTACCGATTGAATGATTTAGTGAGGTCTTCGGACCGGTGGGCGTGGGGGTTCTCCTCCTCGATTCCACCGGGAAGATGCCCAAACTTGATCATTTAGAGGAAGTAAAAGTCGTAACAAGGTTTCCGTAGGTGAACCTGCGGAAGGATCATTAGCGGTATCTCCCACCGGAGAACCTTGCCACAAATGGAACGAACCCGCGGAGCGGTGCTTCCCGGTGCGTCGGGGTCGGGCACGGAGGAGGGATGGCCTGTGAGACGACCGGCTGGTCGCCGGTCAGGCCATCCCGGGCCCGCCAAGACGTTGTCAGTTCCGAGCCTTACGCCGCCGGATGTTTCACAACGCAGTTCTCGGTACCCGCACCACGGATGTCGACGAAGCCTCCGCCTAGCGGCGGATGCGAGCGTCGCAGCCTGGGGATTCCGGCCGTTTGCCGCAAGGCGAGACGACCAGGGGTCTGGGAGGGTTTAAAGCTCTTCTGCGCCAGAGTTCTGCCAGTGTACGTTTCCCCTCCCTCTCCCGAGGTGGGTGGGAACGGTTGCACGAAACGCTTGCGAGGATTTCCTTGCTACTATTTGGCCCGATCTTAACGCAGCCCATGGCGCTCTCCTTCTGGGAGGGCCGAGGCGCGCAAATATCGATACAACCCTGAGCGGTGGATCACTCGGCTCGTGGGTCGATGAAGAACGCAGCAAATTGCGCGTCGACATGTGAACTGCAGGACACATGAACATCGACACTTCGAACGCACATTGCGGTCCTTGGATTTTCAATCCCGGACCACGCCCGACTGAGGGTCGGGAGGTCTCACTGGACCAGGCCGGGGCGGCTTTGCTAAGAGGTGATGATGATGAGTGAGTTGTGGAGAGGAAGAGCAAAGCGGGCCGTTCCGATCACCTGGATCCGATTCTGGAGGCACGGTTGCGACTCGCTCGCTCCGACGCTTCCGAAACCTGTAGGGGGCCGAGGCCTCCATCTCCATCGCTTTGGAGGTGGTCTCGGAGCTAGGGTCTTGCGAGGAGCATTTTTTTCTCTCTGACTCGAGCGTAACCGAGGAAAGCCTCGGCTCCCCGCCCCCCCGCACCAGAGGGGCTTGCACATCCGACCTCAGATCGGGCGAGACTACCCGCTGAATTTAAGCATATTAATAGGCGGAGGAAAAGAAACTAACAAGGATTCCCTTAGTAGCGGCGAGCGAACAGGGAGGAGCCCAGCACGGAATCCCGCGTGTGAAACATAACGCAGGGAAATGTCGTGTGAGGGACGCTCCGCAACCCGATGTTCGGCGGCGAGTTCAAGTCTCCCTTGAACGGGGCCACA
>JAUKNL010000355.1:37500-42500 GCA_030765065.1 Deroplatys truncata
AACACAGAACCACCAAGCATTTCCAGACATGATGTCAACAATTGTACCAAAGCTTCCACCCAGCAACAATCACTTACATGTCCATTGCCAGAACCGGAACGTCTTAACACACCTAATATATCAATTCCCCAACCTCCACATATGGCAGTCATAGCAATGCAAACCTACCAGCTATCCACTATTTCTTTGTCACCGTATTATTCAATATACCTCTTCATACCTGCCCAAATAATCAACAATGTATCTTCAGGAACATCTTTCAAAACCCTAAACAACCACAAAATGAAACATCATGCAATAAGCATACCATTTAATGCTTTAAAGCACAGTACACTACATAACTTACCTGCAGACGTTGCCATTACTGCATAGTCACATCACCTACTACAGACAGCAAACATTTCAAGTTTCATACACGTTCAATACCCATTACATACACATGGTTTCACCGCGGGCCGATCCTGAATGTACCTATTCTACAAATGCAATTGACATTAGGTAGGTCTTGACACACTACCTCAGGATGCCTCCCATGAGGGGTGACTGTCTCAAAGGTTTCACTTCGATCCGCCGCAGTTGCGACTGTGCAACACGTGGCACACGCGTAACAGTTGTGTAACGGAGTATACGCAACGCGCCTGAAGATTGTGCAACACCTCCGTGAGGAGCGTTGTGGCAGTTGCTGGAACGTGTTGTTTCAACGGACGAAACACGGACATATCCTCTTCCAGGCGCGTTGCACTTTCCCCGGGAGACAGAGGTCATGCCTTCGCAGTATATCTACACTGTTTACAGTATGCTGATCATCCATTCGTGTCCATCTCTTCCTTCTCCATCATCATTTTGCTGATTGGCATTCCTTAGTCGGAGCACCACCACCACTACTACTACTACTACTACTACTACTACTACTACTACTACCACTACTACTACTACTATTCATAATGATAATCATCAGCATGATATTCATTATAGCAGTCATACTAACACTCATACTCATACCCCTCATAGTCATATCAATGAACCTACTGATACTAATACCTACTACCGCTAATGATGATACGTAGCATACGCCTATTCATACTACGCCCACCACTACGACTAGCACTACTACTACTACTACTACTACTACTAATACTACTACTACTACTACGACCGGTATTACTTATTCTTCGTATTAGTGGTATCATCATTATTCCGATTTGTATGATTATTCTCCGTAGTTCCTCCTCCTCCTCCTCCTCCTCCTCCTCCCCCTCCTCCTCCTCCTCCTCCTCCTCCTCCTCCTCCTCCTCCTCCTCCACCTCTTCTTCTTCTTCTTCTTCTTCGTCTCCGTCTTCGTCTTCCTCTTCCTCTTCCTCTTCCTCTTCTGCGCATCATCATTCGTACTCGTCATGGTAGTATTCGTACCCTTATTATTATCCGCTTTATTGGCAATATCATTCTCATGACAATGAGGATGATTACTACTACGACTAATCATAGCCGTGCTACTAACACTACTGATACCAATAATACTCACAATACTACTACGCATACTGATATTCATACTACGAATAATGATATGCACAGCAATCATACTAATACTACTATTAATGCTACTAATACTACGCATACGACTCCTAACACGCATACTAATACTACTAATGCTACTAATTCGAATAATGCTAATACTCATATTCATACCACTCATAATGATACTAGTACCAATACTACTATTACTAATGTGACGAATAATAGTCACACTACTCGTACTACTCCTACTAATACACATAGACGTATTACACATCATAATAGTATTACTAATAGCAATAATACTACTACAAATAATAGTAATATCATCATCATCATCATCATCATCATCATCATCATACTACCACTACCACTACTACTACTCAAAAATCATACCCCTGCCCCTACTCCTACTCATAATCACACCCCTACCCCTACCCCTACCGATGATCATACCCCTACCCCTACTCCTACTCCTACTCATACTAATAATAATCATACTAATACTAACAATACTAACAATACTACTACTACTACTACTACTACTACTACTACTACTACTCATAATAGTAATATTACTAACAATACCAACAATACTAACATTATTACTACTACGAATACTAATACCATTAATAGTACTAATAACAATAATACCAATACCAATACCAATACTAATGATACTAATGATTAATGATCCTAATACCACTACTAATACTCATACTAATACTACTACTACTAATGATAATAATAATGATAATAGTGATACGAATACTAACACTAAGGATAAGAATAATACTACTACTACTCATAATTATATTCGAATACTAACTAACACTACTACTACTACTACTACTACTACTACTACTACTAATAATAATAATAATAATAATAATAATAATAATAATAATAATAATAATAATAATAATAATAATAATAATAATAATAATAATAATCATAATAATCATAATAATAATAATACTATTAATACTATTAATACTATTAATAATAATAATAATAATAATAATAATAATAATAATAATAATAATAATAATAATAATAATAATAATACTAATAATAATACTAATAATAATAATACTAATACTAATACTAATACTAATCCTACTCATACTCATACCCATACTCATAATGATAATAATACTAATAATAATAATAATAGTAATATTAATAATGATAATAATAATAATAATAATAATAATAATAATAATAATAATAATAATACAAATAATAATAATAATAATGATTACCAATACTAATGATGATACTCATACTAATAATGATAATCATGATGATAAGACCCATAATAATGATTATGATCATTCTAATGCTACTACTACTACTACTACTACTACTACTACTACTACTACTACTACTACTACCACTACCACCACTACTACTACTACTACTACTACTACTACTACTACTACTACTACTACTACTACTACTACTACTACTACCACTACCACCACTACTACTACTACTACTACTACTACTACTACTACTACTACTACTACTACTACTACTCCGGATACCGTCAATGACACTACTAATACTAATACTAATCATACGCAGGCTAACCGTAATGGTACGAATAATCATACTAATGAATATTACGCATACGAATCATCATGCTGCTACTACTACTACTACTACTACTACTACTACTACTACTACTACTACTACTACTACTACTACTACTACTATCCGGAGGCGTATTGCTCTCATGTTTTGTATTCCACCTCCAAACATCGGCCCCTCCTTTCGTCTTACCTCGCCACCGTCCAACCAGGTACACATTTCCTCCTCTGTGCATTTCGCCCTACCCCCATGGGGGGAGCGGGGGGCCCCTCTGGGGACGCTAGAGCGTAGCAACACACCCTGGACCTGGCACAAACTCTTTCGACGCGTTGCAGTTCCTGGCCTTGGCTGCTGCAACGCCCTCACACTCTTTATGGTGCATCCGTGTAGACGCGTGGTGGCAGCTTGCCACAGTGCCATTGCTTCATCTCCAAACGGCACTGCATAGCGCGTTGCACTTTCCACAACGCCTCGTTTATTCTGTTCCCCCATTTATGCGTTACACACCACCGACATTGCACCCTCCCGTGCTGTTCTACCCATGATCACCGGTATTGGCATCGCTCGTAGTAGTCGTTGATCACCTCCTTCCACGTTTCCTCACATCCCTGAGCTCCACTGTGCAGGCGCGTAGCAGATTCTCGGCTGCTACGCCCCTGGAAGGACGGGGGGGGGGGGTTTAGCGCTTTGGGGCGCGTTGGAGTACAGACGTCTGCGTATCTCAATACCATTGTCGTCTGGTGGGCGTCGTAGTTGCGCCACACTAACCCGTACGTTTGCTGTATGTCATTCAGATGGTCATGGTAGCGGTACAGGCACACATTGTTTCTCCATCCGAGGCATGTTCACAACGTTCTCATCTGTCAGGCGGGTGCCGCGTGAGGCTGCGTGTCGGAGCCCGGCTAGTGGCTGTGCGCTGCCGGCCAGCCGTTTGCCCGCCGGCCCCTGCGACTCGCAGAGGAGCGGCATCGTGGTTGGAGGGGTCGGAGCTGTCAAAGTGAGGGTAGGAGTTGAAGGAACAAAGCTAGGCGGCCCTCTCCTAGTGTGACCCTATGCAGAAGGACATGATATCTGTGACGGTGAATTCTAGGTTGTCCTTCCCTAGTGATAATGTCTTCCGAGCCTGGATTGCATTATATCCCCGATGTAGAGGGTCAGGAATTGACGCACAAATGCTAGGCGCCCTCTTACTAGCGAGATATGTACAGCATTGTCGCGGCCCTCTGTCTCACGATACGGTCCTTATGCGACACATAGTTGTTATTCGGCGCTGAACTTGCCAGATTCCGAGTGACGTTATATTTCACGACATGCTCTGGTTCGCGCTCTGTGCGCGCATTGAGTGATGGTTGGGTGAGTAGACGTGAGAAACGGCGAAACGCGAGCACGTAGTCCCTTCGACTGAAGGAATGATGATCGTGCTGGGCAACGTCAGGCCTTAGTCGCGTGCCTACGCGCCGGCATGTTAGCCCCTAAACACGGAAGCGCTTGTGGCCTTAGTAGCGTATACGTATTCGCTCCGGCTGCGCGCATTTGGACGCTTCAAAGGATGAAGCGGCTCCAAGGAAGGTGACTGACTGTGCAGTGGTCTTAGACGCATACTTTCTGCGCCGACTTTGCATCTGTCAGCTCTATTGCTTGGTCCTCTCGACCTCGAGAGTCCATTAGAAAGGTACAGTGATCAGGTGGCAACATTTAGACTGTCGTTAAAACAAATAAAGAAAAAAACAAAAAACAAAATAAACAAAAAGGCCTCAGTAGCGGTTGCTTTCGCTCCGGCTCTAGCCCTGCGTAGACGGAAGCTGGCGAGATGATCGGGGAAGCGAGCGATATCGTGGCCCCCTAGTGGTCGTCTTGCCGGGATTTCCGTTGGCCAGTCTAGGTGGAATGGG
>JAUKNL010000355.1:52500-55000 GCA_030765065.1 Deroplatys truncata
CACAGCAATCATACTAATACTACTATTAATGCTACTAATACTACGCATACGACTCCTAACACGCATACTAATACTACTAATGCTACTAATTCGAATAATGCTAATACTCATATTCATACCACTCATAATGATACTAGTACCAATACTACTATTACTAATGTGACGAATAATAGTCACACTACTCGTACTACTCCTACTAATACACATAGACGTATTACACATCATAATAGTATTACTAATAGCAATAATACTACTACAAATAATAGTAATATCATCATCATCATCATCATCATCATCATCATCATACTACCACTACCACTACTACTACTCAAAAATCATACCCCTGCCCCTACTCCTACTCATAATCACACCCCTACCCCTACCCCTACCGATGATCATACCCCTACCCCTACTCCTACTCCTACTCATACTAATAATAATCATACTAATACTAACAATACTAACAATACTACTACTACTACTACTACTACTACTACTACTACTACTCATAATAGTAATATTACTAACAATACCAACAATACTAACATTATTACTACTACGAATACTAATACCATTAATAGTACTAATAACAATAATACCAATACCAATACCAATACTAATGATACTAATGATTAATGATCCTAATACCACTACTAATACTCATACTAATACTACTACTACTAATGATAATAATAATGATAATAGTGATACGAATACTAACACTAAGGATAAGAATAATACTACTACTACTCATAATTATATTCGAATACTAACTAACACTACTACTACTACTACTACTACTACTACTACTACTACTAATAATACTAATAATAATAATAATAATAATAATAATAATAATAATAATAATAATAATAATAATAATAATAATAATAATAATCATAATAATCATAATAATAATAATACTATTAATACTATTAATACTATTAATAATAATAATAATAATAATAATAATAATAATAATAATAATAATAATAATAATAATAATAATACTAATAATAATACTAATAATAATAATACTAATACTAATACTAATACTAATCCTACTCATACTCATACCCATACTCATAATGATAATAATACTAATAATAATAATAATAGTAATATTAATAATGATAATAATAATAATAATAATAATAATAATAATAATAATAATAATAATACAAATAATAATAATAATAATGATTACCAATACTAATGATGATACTCATACTAATAATGATAATCATGATGATAAGACCCATAATAATGATTATGATCATTCTAATGCTACTACTACTACTACTACTACTACTACTACTACTACTACTACTACTACTACTACCACTACCACCACTACTACTACTACTACTACTACTACTACTACTACTACTACTACTACTACTACTACTACTACTACTACCACTACCACCACTACTACTACTACTACTACTACTACTACTACTACTACTACTACTACTACTACTACTCCGGATACCGTCAATGACACTACTAATACTAATACTAATCATACGCAGGCTAACCGTAATGGTACGAATAATCATACTAATGAATATTACGCATACGAATCATCATGCTGCTACTACTACTACTACTACTACTACTACTACTACTACTACTACTACTACTACTACTACTACTACTACTATCCGGAGGCGTATTGCTCTCATGTTTTGTATTCCACCTCCAAACATCGGCCCCTCCTTTCGTCTTACCTCGCCACCGTCCAACCAGGTACACATTTCCTCCTCTGTGCATTTCGCCCTACCCCCATGGGGGGAGCGGGGGGCCCCTCTGGGGACGCTAGAGCGTAGCAACACACCCTGGACCTGGCACAAACTCTTTCGACGCGTTGCAGTTCCTGGCCTTGGCTGCTGCAACGCCCTCACACTCTTTATGGTGCATCCGTGTAGACGCGTGGTGGCAGCTTGCCACAGTGCCATTGCTTCATCTCCAAACGGCACTGCATAGCGCGTTGCACTTTCCACAACGCCTCGTTTATTCTGTTCCCCCATTTATGCGTTACACACCACCGACATTGCACCCTCCCGTGCTGTTCTACCCATGATCACCGGTATTGGCATCGCTCGTAGTAGTCGTTGATCACCTCCTTCCACGTTTCCTCACATCCCTGAGCTCCACTGTGCAGGCGCGTAGCAGATTCTCGGCTGCTACGCCCCTGGAAGGACGGGGGGGGGGGTTTAGCGCTTTGGGGCGCGTTGGAGTACAGACGTCTGCGTATCTCAATACCATTGTCGTCTGGTGGGCGTCGTAGTTGCGCCACACTAACCCGTACGTTTGCTGTATGTCATTCAGATGGTCATGGTAGCGGTACAGGCACACATTGTTTCTCCATCCGAGGCATGTTCACAACGTTCTCATCTGTCAGGCGGGTGCCGCGTGAGGCTGCGTGTCGGAGCCCGGCTAGTGGCTGTGCGCTGCCGGCCAGCCGTTTGCCCGCCGGCCCCTGCGACTCGCAGAG
>JAUKNL010000355.1:65000-72500 GCA_030765065.1 Deroplatys truncata
CGCAACGCGCCTGAAGATTGTGCAACACCTCCGTGAGGAGCGTTGTGGCAGTTGCTGGAACGTGTTGTTTCAACGGACGAAACACGGACATATCCTCTTCCAGGCGCGTTGCACTTTCCCCGGGAGACAGAGGTCATGCCTTCGCAGTATATCTACACTGTTTACAGTATGCTGATCATCCATTCGTGTCCATCTCTTCCTTCTCCATCATCATTTTGCTGATTGGCATTCCTTAGTCGGAGCACCACCACCACTACTACTACTACTACTACTACTACTACTACTACTACTACCACTACTACTACTACTATTCATAATGATAATCATCAGCATGATATTCATTATAGCAGTCATACTAACACTCATACTCATACCCCTCATAGTCATATCAATGAACCTACTGATACTAATACCTACTACCGCTAATGATGATACGTAGCATACGCCTATTCATACTACGCCCACCACTACGACTAGCACTACTACTACTACTACTACTACTACTAATACTACTACTACTACTACGACCGGTATTACTTATTCTTCGTATTAGTGGTATCATCATTATTCCGATTTGTATGATTATTCTCCGTAGTTCCTCCTCCTCCTCCTCCTCCTCCTCCTCCTCCTCCTCCTCCTCCTCCTCCTCCTCCTCCTCCTCCTCCTCCTCCTCCACCTCTTCTTCTTCTTCTTCTTCTTCGTCTCCGTCTTCGTCTTCCTCTTCCTCTTCCTCTTCCTCTTCTGCGCATCATCATTCGTACTCGTCATGGTAGTATTCGTACCCTTATTATTATCCGCTTTATTGGCAATATCATTCTCATGACAATGAGGATGATTACTACTACGACTAATCATAGCCGTGCTACTAACACTACTGATACCAATAATACTCACAATACTACTACGCATACTGATATTCATACTACGAATAATGATATGCACAGCAATCATACTAATACTACTATTAATGCTACTAATACTACGCATACGACTCCTAACACGCATACTAATACTACTAATGCTACTAATTCGAATAATGCTAATACTCATATTCATACCACTCATAATGATACTAGTACCAATACTACTATTACTAATGTGACGAATAATAGTCACACTACTCGTACTACTCCTACTAATACACATAGACGTATTACACATCATAATAGTATTACTAATAGCAATAATACTACTACAAATAATAGTAATATCATCATCATCATCATCATCATCATCATCATCATACTACCACTACCACTACTACTACTCAAAAATCATACCCCTGCCCCTACTCCTACTCATAATCACACCCCTACCCCTACCCCTACCGATGATCATACCCCTACCCCTACTCCTACTCCTACTCATACTAATAATAATCATACTAATACTAACAATACTAACAATACTACTACTACTACTACTACTACTACTACTACTACTACTCATAATAGTAATATTACTAACAATACCAACAATACTAACATTATTACTACTACGAATACTAATACCATTAATAGTACTAATAACAATAATACCAATACCAATACCAATACTAATGATACTAATGATTAATGATCCTAATACCACTACTAATACTCATACTAATACTACTACTACTAATGATAATAATAATGATAATAGTGATACGAATACTAACACTAAGGATAAGAATAATACTACTACTACTCATAATTATATTCGAATACTAACTAACACTACTACTACTACTACTACTACTACTACTACTACTACTAATAATACTAATAATAATAATAATAATAATAATAATAATAATAATAATAATAATAATAATAATAATAATAATCATAATAATCATAATAATAATAATACTATTAATACTATTAATACTATTAATACTATTAATAATAATAATAATAATAATAATAATAATAATAATAATAATAATAATAATAATAATAATAATACTAATAATAATACTAATAATAATAATACTAATACTAATACTAATACTAATCCTACTCATACTCATACCCATACTCATAATGATAATAATACTAATAATAATAATAATAGTAATATTAATAATGATAATAATAATAATAATAATAATAATAATAATAATAATAATAATAATCAAATAATAATAATAATAATGATTACCAATACTAATGATGATACTCATACTAATAATGATAATCATGATGATAAGACCCATAATAATGATTATGATCATTCTAATGCTACTACTACTACTACTACTACTACTACTACTACTACTACTACTACTACTACTACTACTACCACTACCACCACTACTACTACTACTACTACTACTACTACTACTACTACTACTACTACTACTACTACTACTACTACTACCACTACCACCACTACTACTACTACTACTACTACTACTACTACTACTACTACTACTACTACTACTACTACTACTACTCCGGATACCGTCAATGACACTACTAATACTAATACTAATCATACGCAGGCTAACCGTAATGGTACGAATAATCATACTAATGAATATTACGCATACGAATCATCATGCTGCTACTACTACTACTACTACTACTACTACTACTACTACTACTACTACTACTACTACTACTACTACTACTACTCCGGAGGCGTATTGCTCTCATGTTTTGTATTCCACCTCCAAACATCGGCCCCTCCTTTCGTCTTACCTCGCCACCGTCCAACCAGGTACACATTTCCTCCTCTGTGCATTTCGCCCTACCCCCATGGGGGGAGCGGGGGGCCCCTCTGGGGACGCTAGAGCGTAGCAACACACCCTGGACCTGGCACAAACTCTTTCGACGCGTTGCAGTTCCTGGCCTTGGCTGCTGCAACGCCCTCACACTCTTTATGGTGCATCCGTGTAGACGCGTGGTGGCAGCTTGCCACAGTGCCATTGCTTCATCTCCAAACGGCACTGCATAGCGCGTTGCACTTTCCACAACGCCTCGTTTATTCTGTTCCCCCATTTATGCGTTACACACCACCGACATTGCACCCTCCCGTGCTGTTCTACCCATGATCACCGGTATTGGCATCGCTCGTAGTAGTCGTTGATCACCTCCTTCCACGTTTCCTCACATCCCTGAGCTCCACTGTGCAGGCGCGTAGCAGATTCTCGGCTGCTACGCCCCTGGAAGGACGGGGGGGGGGGTTTAGCGCTTTGGGGCGCGTTGGAGTACAGACGTCTGCGTATCTCAATACCATTGTCGTCTGGTGGGCGTCGTAGTTGCGCCACACTAACCCGTACGTTTGCTGTATGTCATTCAGATGGTCATGGTAGCGGTACAGGCACACATTGTTTCTCCATCCGAGGCATGTTCACAACGTTCTCATCTGTCAGGCGGGTGCCGCGTGAGGCTGCGTGTCGGAGCCCGGCTAGTGGCTGTGCGCTGCCGGCCAGCCGTTTGCCCGCCGGCCCCTGCGACTCGCAGAGGAGCGGCATCGTGGTTGGAGGGGTCGGAGCTGTCAAAGTGAGGGTAGGAGTTGAAGGAACAAAGCTAGGCGGCCCTCTCCTAGTGTGACCCTATGCAGAAGGACATGATATCTGTGACGGTGAATTCTAGGTTGTCCTTCCCTAGTGATAATGTCTTCCGAGCCTGGATTGCATTATATCCCCGATGTAGAGGGTCAGGAATTGACGCACAAATGCTAGGCGCCCTCTTACTAGCGAGATATGTACAGCATTGTCGCGGCCCTCTGTCTCACGATACGGTCCTTATGCGACACATAGTTGTTATTCGGCGCTGAACTTGCCAGATTCCGAGTGACGTTATATTTCACGACATGCTCTGGTTCGCGCTCTGTGCGCGCATTGAGTGATGGTTGGGTGAGTAGACGTGAGAAACGGCGAAACGCGAGCACGTAGTCCCTTCGACTGAAGGAATGATGATCGTGCTGGGCAACGTCAGGCCTTAGTCGCGTGCCTACGCGCCGGCATGTTAGCCCCTAAACACGGAAGCGCTTGTGGCCTTAGTAGCGTATACGTATTCGCTCCGGCTGCGCGCATTTGGACGCTTCAAAGGATGAAGCGGCTCCAAGGAAGGTGACTGACTGTGCAGTGGTCTTAGACGCATACTTTCTGCGCCGACTTTGCATCTGTCAGCTCTATTGCTTGGTCCTCTCGACCTCGAGAGTCCATTAGAAAGGTACAGTGATCAGGTGGCAACATTTAGACTGTCGTTAAAACAAATAAAGAAAAAAACAAAAAACAAAATAAACAAAAAGGCCTCAGTAGCGGTTGCTTTCGCTCCGGCTCTAGCCCTGCGTAGACGGAAGCTGGCGAGATGATCGGGGAAGCGAGCGATATCGTGGCCCCCTAGTGGTCGTCTTGCCGGGATTTCCGTTGGCCAGTCTAGGTGGAATGGGAACCGTAGTAGCGCCTCGTTGCGCTCCGGTTGTGGTGGTATCGGATACCGGGAGGAACGTGCCGATGCCGTCTCGTGATGGTCTTAGACGCCTACGGCGCCGGCTCGTTCAGAGACAGCACCTGCCTCCTGGTCTTTTCCCGTAACAAGGCTAATCCATTCCACTGGTTGCCTCTCGGCTTTTAGGGCGGTAAAAGGAGCGATGGTTGCGGAGCTGGTCTGAGCTGACGGCAATTGCCGTACCGACCTCTGATTTCCGTCTCTGTTTTTCCCGCATACCTCGGGCCGAGATGCTGTTTACTCTGCCTCTCTGTCCGTTTCAGGGGCGGTCTCCTATGCATTGAACGTTCCGGGACGATTCGTCCCGGTTTCGGAGCAATCCAGCTCCCTGGTTGATCCTGCCAGTAGTCATATGCTTGTCTCAAAGATTAAGCCATGCATGTCTCAGTGCAAGCCGAATTAAGGTGAAACCGCGAATGGCTCATTAAATCAGTTATGGTTCCTTAGATGATGCACAGTTACTTGGATAACTGTGGTAATTCTAGAGCTAATACATGCAACTCGGTCCCGACCGGCGACGGAAGGGACGCTTTTATTAGATCAAAACCAATCGGTCTTCGGGCCGTTTGCCTTGGTGACTCTGAATAAATTATGGCAGATCGCACGGCCTCCGAGCCGGCGACGCATCTTTCAAATGTCTGCCTTATCAACTGTCGATGGTAGGTTCTGCGCCTACCATGGTTGTAACGGGTAACGGGGAATCAGGGTTCGATTCCGGAGAGGGAGCCTGAGAAACGGCTACCACATCCAAGGAAGGCAGCAGGCGCGCAAATTACCCACTCCCGGCACGGGGAGGTAGTGACGAAAAATAACGATACGGGACTCATCCGAGGCCCCGTAATCGGAATGAGTACACTTTAAATCCTTTAACGAGTATCCATTGGAGGGCAAGTCTGGTGCCAGCAGCCGCGGTAATTCCAGCTCCAATAGCGTATATTAAAGTTGTTGCGGTTAAAAAGCTCGTAGTCGGACTTGTGTCCCACGCTGCCGGTTCACCGCCCGTCGGTGTTTAACTGGCATGCACGTGCGGACGTCCTGCCGGTGGCCCGAGCCGGCGCGGGTCTCGCACCCGTCGTCCGGGGAAGGCCTATCATACCCGTCGCGGTGCTCTTAACCGAGTGTCTCGATGGGCCGGCACGTTTACTTTGAACAAATTAGAGTGCTTAAAGCAGGCAGCATCCGCCTGAATACCGAGTGCATGGAATAATGGAATAGGACCTCGGTTCTATTTTGTTGGTTTTCGGAATCCCCGAGGTAATGATCAATAGGGACAGACGGGGGCATTCGTATTGCGACGTTAGAGGTGAAATTCTTGGATCGTCGCAAGACGGACCGAAGCGAAAGCATTTGCCAAGAATGTTTTCTCTGATCAAGAACGAAAGTTAGAGGTTCGAAGGCGATCAGATACCGCCCTAGTTCTAACCATAAACGATGCCAGCCAGCAATCCGCCGAAGTTCCTCCGATGACTCGGCGGGCGGCTTCCGGGAAACCAAAGCTTTTGGGTTCCGGGGGAAGTATGGTTGCAAAGCTGAAACTTAAAGGAATTGACGGAAGGGCACCACCAGGAGTGGAGCCTGCGGCTTAATTTGACTCAACACGGGAAACCTCACCAGGCCCGGACACCGGGAGGATTGACAGATTGAGAGCTCTTTCTTGATTCGGTGGGTGGTGGTGCATGGCCGTTCTTAGTTGGTGGAGCGATTTGTCTGGTTAATTCCGATAACGAACGAGACTCTAGCCTGCTAACTAGTCGCTTCCGGTATCCCCTGTGCTACCGGCGACTCCTGATCTTCTTAGAGGGACAGGCGGCTTCTAGCCGCACGAGATTGAGCAATAACAGGTCTGTGATGCCCTTAGATGTTCTGGGCCGCACGCGCGCTACACTGAAGGAATCAGCGTGTCCTCCCTGGCCGAAAGGTCCGGGTAACCCGCTGAACCTCCTTCGTGCTAGGGATTGGGGCTTGCAATTGTTCCCCATGAACGAGGAATTCCCAGTAAGCGCGAGTCATAAGCTCGCGTTGATTACGTCCCTGCCCTTTGTACACACCGCCCGTCGCTACTACCGATTGAATGATTTAGTGAGGTCTTCGGACCGGTGGGCGTGGGGGTTCTCCTCCTCGATTCCACCGGGAAGATGCCCAAACTTGATCATTTAGAGGAAGTAAAAGTCGTAACAAGGTTTCCGTAGGTGAACCTGCGGAAGGATCATTAGCGGTATCTCCCACCGGAGAACCTTGCCACAAATGGAACGAACCCGCGGAGCGGTGCTTCCCGGTGCGTCGGGGTCGGGCACGGAGGAGGGATGGCCTGTGAGACGACCGGCTGGTCGCCGGTCAGGCCATCCCGGGCCCGCCAAGACGTTGTCAGTTCCGAGCCTTACGCCGCCGGATGTTTCACAACGCAGTTCTCGGTACCCGCACCACGGATGTCGACGAAGCCTCCGCCTAGCGGCGGATGCGAGCGTCGCAGCCTGGGGATTCCGGCCGTTTGCCGCAAGGCGAGACGACCAGGGGTCTGGGAGGGTTTAAAGCTCTTCTGCGCCAGAGTTCTGCCAGTGTACGTTTCCCCTCCCTCTCCCGAGGTGGGTGGGAACGGTTGCACGAAACGCTTGCGAGGATTTCCTTGCTACTATTTGGCCCGATCTTAACGCAGCCCATGGCGCTCTCCTTCTGGGAGGGCCGAGGCGCGCAAATATCGATACAACCCTGAGCGGTGGATCACTCGGCTCGTGGGTCGATGAAGAACGCAGCAAATTGCGCGTCGACATGTGAACTGCAGGACACATGAACATCGACACTTCGAACGCACATTGCGGTCCTTGGATTTTCAATCCCGGACCACGCCCGACTGAGGGTCGGGAGGTCTCACTGGACCAGGCCGGGGCGGCTTTGCTAAGAGGTGATGATGATGAGTGAGTTGTGGAGAGGAAGAGCAAAGCGGGCCGTTCCGATCACCTGGATCCGATTCTGGAGGCACGGTTGCGACTCGCTCGCTCCGACGCTTCCGAAACCTGTAGGGGGCCGAGGCCTCCATCTCCATCGCTTTGGAGGTGGT
>JAUKNL010000355.1:77500-87500 GCA_030765065.1 Deroplatys truncata
ACATGTTAATTGATCAATCAA
Organism: Deroplatys truncata; assembly: GCA_030765065.1. Taxonomy (NCBI): domain Eukaryota; kingdom Metazoa; phylum Arthropoda; class Insecta; order Mantodea; family Mantidae; genus Deroplatys; species Deroplatys truncata. The sequence goes on from JAUKNL010000355.1 coordinate 77,522, forward strand.
ACCAAATTGCAGTACTACAACAAAAACACAGCAATTAATATTATACACTCCTACACAACCATAATAACAGATGATATCCCAAAGACTATTTACAAACAAACAAACAAACAACTTATTCTACCATGACTGAAGTTGCACCTGATGAGATAATATAGGCTCTCAACAATAAACATAGCACACTTGTATCCTAATAACTCTACCTCAAGTAAACAAAATAACCTAGAATGCCAACCATCATCTTCAATAACACACTCGGTGACTTCACATACTCAATATTGGCAAACCGAACACTTCACTAATAAACACAGAACCACCAAGCATTTCCAGACATGATGTCAACAATTGTACCAAAGCTTCCACCCAGCAACAATCACTTACATGTCCATTGCCAGAACCGGAACGTCTTAACACACCTAATATATCAATTCCCCAACCTCCACATATGGCAGTCATAGCAATGCAAACCTACCAGCTATCCACTATTTCTTTGTCACCGTATTATTCAATATACCTCTTCATACCTGCCCAAATAATCAACAATGTATCTTCAGGAACATCTTTCAAAACCCTAAACAACCACAAAATGAAACATCATGCAATAAGCATACCATTTAATGCTTTAAAGCACAGTACACTACATAACTTACCTGCAGACGTTGCCATTACTGCATAGTCACATCACCTACTACAGACAGCAAACATTTCAAGTTTCATACACGTTCAATACCCATTACATACACATGGTTTCACCGCGGGCCGATCCTGAATGTACCTATTCTACAAATGCAATTGACATTAGGTAGGTCTTGACACACTACCTCAGGATGCCTCCCATGAGGGGTGACTGTCTCAAAGGTTTCACTTCGATCCGCCGCAGTTGCGACTGTGCAACACGTGGCACACGCGTAACAGTTGTGTAACGGAGTATACGCAACGCGCCTGAAGATTGTGCAACACCTCCGTGAGGAGCGTTGTGGCAGTTGCTGGAACGTGTTGTTTCAACGGACGAAACACGGACATATCCTCTTCCAGGCGCGTTGCACTTTCCCCGGGAGACAGAGGTCATGCCTTCGCAGTATATCTACACTGTTTACAGTATGCTGATCATCCATTCGTGTCCATCTCTTCCTTCTCCATCATCATTTTGCTGATTGGCATTCCTTAGTCGGAGCACCACCACCACTACTACTACTACTACTACTACTACTACTACTACTACTACCACTACTACTACTACTATTCATAATGATAATCATCAGCATGATATTCATTATAGCAGTCATACTAACACTCATACTCATACCCCTCATAGTCATATCAATGAACCTACTGATACTAATACCTACTACCGCTAATGATGATACGTAGCATACGCCTATTCATACTACGCCCACCACTACGACTAGCACTACTACTACTACTACTACTACTACTAATACTACTACTACTACTACGACCGGTATTACTTATTCTTCGTATTAGTGGTATCATCATTATTCCGATTTGTATGATTATTCTCCGTAGTTCCTCCTCCTCCTCCTCCTCCTCCTCCTCCTCCTCCTCCTCCTCCTCCTCCTCCTCCTCCTCCTCCTCCTCCTCCTCCTCCACCTCTTCTTCTTCTTCTTCTTCTTCGTCTCCGTCTTCGTCTTCCTCTTCCTCTTCCTCTTCCTCTTCTGCGCATCATCATTCGTACTCGTCATGGTAGTATTCGTACCCTTATTATTATCCGCTTTATTGGCAATATCATTCTCATGACAATGAGGATGATTACTACTACGACTAATCATAGCCGTGCTACTAACACTACTGATACCAATAATACTCACAATACTACTACGCATACTGATATTCATACTACGAATAATGATATGCACAGCAATCATACTAATACTACTATTAATGCTACTAATACTACGCATACGACTCCTAACACGCATACTAATACTACTAATGCTACTAATTCGAATAATGCTAATACTCATATTCATACCACTCATAATGATACTAGTACCAATACTACTATTACTAATGTGACGAATAATAGTCACACTACTCGTACTACTCCTACTAATACACATAGACGTATTACACATCATAATAGTATTACTAATAGCAATAATACTACTACAAATAATAGTAATATCATCATCATCATCATCATCATCATCATCATCATCTACCACTACCACTACTACTACTCAAAAATCATACCCCTGCCCCTACTCCTACTCATAATCACACCCCTACCCCTACCCCTACCGATGATCATACCCCTACCCCTACTCCTACTCCTACTCATACTAATAATAATCATACTAATACTAACAATACTAACAATACTACTACTACTACTACTACTACTACTACTACTACTACTACTACTACTACATAATAGTAATATTACTAACAATACCAACAATACTAACATTATTACTACTACGAATACTAATACCATTAATAGTACTAATAACAATAATACCAATACCAATACCAATACTAATGATACTAATGATTAATGATCCTAATACCACTACTAATACTCATACTAATACTACTACTACTAATGATAATAATAATGATAATAGTGATACGAATACTAACACTAAGGATAAGAATAATACTACTACTACTCATAATTATATTCGAATACTAACTAACACTACTACTACTATAACTACTACTTACTACTACTACTACTAAATAATACTAATAATAATAAATAATAATAATAATAATAATAATAATAATAATAATAATCATAATAATCATAATAATAATAATACTATTAATACTATTAATACTATTAATACTAATAATAATAATAATAATAATAATAATAATAATAATAATAATAATAATAATAATAATAATAATAATAATAATAATAATACTAATAATAATACTAATAATAATAATACTAATACTAATACTAATACTAATCCTACTCATACTCATACCCATACTCATAATGATAATAATACTAATAATAATAATAATAGTAATATTAATAATGATAATAATAATAATAATAATAATAATAATAATAATAATAATAATACAAATAATAATAATAATAATGATTACCAATACTAATGATGATACTCATACTAATAATGATAATCATGATGATAAGACCCATAATAATGATTATGATCATTCTAATGCTACTACTACTACTACTACTACTACTACTACTACTACTACTACTACTACTACTACTACTACCACTACCACCACTACTACTACTACTACTACTACTACTACTACTACTACTACTACTACTACTACTACTACTACTACTACACACTACCACCACTACTACTACTACTACTACTACTACTACTACTACTACTACTACTACTACTACTACTACTACTACTACTCCGGATACCGTCAATGACACTACTAATACTAATACTAATCATACGCAGGCTAACCGTAATGGTACGAATAATCATACTAATGAATATTACGCATACGAATCATCATGCTGCTACTACTACTACTACTACTACTACTACTACTACTACTACTACTACTACTACTACTACTACTACTACTATCCGGAGGCGTATTGCTCTCATGTTTTGTATTCCACCTCCAAACATCGGCCCCTCCTTTCGTCTTACCTCGCCACCGTCCAACCAGGTACACATTTCCTCCTCTGTGCATTTCGCCCTACCCCCATGGGGGGAGCGGGGGGCCCCTCTGGGGACGCTAGAGCGTAGCAACACACCCTGGACCTGGCACAAACTCTTTCGACGCGTTGCAGTTCCTGGCCTTGGCTGCTGCAACGCCCTCACACTCTTTATGGTGCATCCGTGTAGACGCGTGGTGGCAGCTTGCCACAGTGCCATTGCTTCATCTCCAAACGGCACTGCATAGCGCGTTGCACTTTCCACAACGCCTCGTTTATTCTGTTCCCCCATTTATGCGTTACACACCACCGACATTGCACCCTCCCGTGCTGTTCTACCCATGATCACCGGTATTGGCATCGCTCGTAGTAGTCGTTGATCACCTCCTTCCACGTTTCCTCACATCCCTGAGCTCCACTGTGCAGGCGCGTAGCAGATTCTCGGCTGCTACGCCCCTGGAAGGACGGGGGGGGGGGTTTAGCGCTTTGGGGCGCGTTGGAGTACAGACGTCTGCGTATCTCAATACCATTGTCGTCTGGTGGGCGTCGTAGTTGCGCCACACTAACCCGTACGTTTGCTGTATGTCATTCAGATGGTCATGGTAGCGGTACAGGCACACATTGTTTCTCCATCCGAGGCATGTTCACAACGTTCTCATCTGTCAGGCGGGTGCCGCGTGAGGCTGCGTGTCGGAGCCCGGCTAGTGGCTGTGCGCTGCCGGCCAGCCGTTTGCCCGCCGGCCCCTGCGACTCGCAGAGGAGCGGCATCGTGGTTGGAGGGGTCGGAGCTGTCAAAGTGAGGGTAGGAGTTGAAGGAACAAAGCTAGGCGGCCCTCTCCTAGTGTGACCCTATGCAGAAGGACATGATATCTGTGACGGTGAATTCTAGGTTGTCCTTCCCTAGTGATAATGTCTTCCGAGCCTGGATTGCATTATATCCCCGATGTAGAGGGTCAGGAATTGACGCACAAATGCTAGGCGCCCTCTTACTAGCGAGATATGTACAGCATTGTCGCGGCCCTCTGTCTCACGATACGGTCCTTATGCGACACATAGTTGTTATTCGGCGCTGAACTTGCCAGATTCCGAGTGACGTTATATTTCACGACATGCTCTGGTTCGCGCTCTGTGCGCGCATTGAGTGATGGTTGGGTGAGTAGACGTGAGAAACGGCGAAACGCGAGCACGTAGTCCCTTCGACTGAAGGAATGATGATCGTGCTGGGCAACGTCAGGCCTTAGTCGCGTGCCTACGCGCCGGCATGTTAGCCCCTAAACACGGAAGCGCTTGTGGCCTTAGTAGCGTATACGTATTCGCTCCGGCTGCGCGCATTTGGACGCTTCAAAGGATGAAGCGGCTCCAAGGAAGGTGACTGACTGTGCAGTGGTCTTAGACGCATACTTTCTGCGCCGACTTTGCATCTGTCAGCTCTATTGCTTGGTCCTCTCGACCTCGAGAGTCCATTAGAAAGGTACAGTGATCAGGTGGCAACATTTAGACTGTCGTTAAAACAAATAAAGAAAAAAACAAAAAACAAAATAAACAAAAAGGCCTCAGTAGCGGTTGCTTTCGCTCCGGCTCTAGCCCTGCGTAGACGGAAGCTGGCGAGATGATCGGGGAAGCGAGCGATATCGTGGCCCCCTAGTGGTCGTCTTGCCGGGATTTCCGTTGGCCAGTCTAGGTGGAATGGGAACCGTAGTAGCGCCTCGTTGCGCTCCGGTTGTGGTGGTATCGGATACCGGGAGGAACGTGCCGATGCCGTCTCGTGATGGTCTTAGACGCCTACGGCGCCGGCTCGTTCAGAGACAGCACCTGCCTCCTGGTCTTTTCCCGTAACAAGGCTAATCCATTCCACTGGTTGCCTCTCGGCTTTTAGGGCGGTAAAAGGAGCGATGGTTGCGGAGCTGGTCTGAGCTGACGGCAATTGCCGTACCGACCTCTGATTTCCGTCTCTGTTTTTCCCGCATACCTCGGGCCGAGATGCTGTTTACTCTGCCTCTCTGTCCGTTTCAGGGGCGGTCTCCTATGCATTGAACGTTCCGGGACGATTCGTCCCGGTTTCGGAGCAATCCAGCTCCCTGGTTGATCCTGCCAGTAGTCATATGCTTGTCTCAAAGATTAAGCCATGCATGTCTCAGTGCAAGCCGAATTAAGGTGAAACCGCGAATGGCTCATTAAATCAGTTATGGTTCCTTAGATGATGCACAGTTACTTGGATAACTGTGGTAATTCTAGAGCTAATACATGCAACTCGGTCCCGACCGGCGACGGAAGGGACGCTTTTATTAGATCAAAACCAATCGGTCTTCGGGCCGTTTGCCTTGGTGACTCTGAATAAATTATGGCAGATCGCACGGCCTCCGAGCCGGCGACGCATCTTTCAAATGTCTGCCTTATCAACTGTCGATGGTAGGTTCTGCGCCTACCATGGTTGTAACGGGTAACGGGGAATCAGGGTTCGATTCCGGAGAGGGAGCCTGAGAAACGGCTACCACATCCAAGGAAGGCAGCAGGCGCGCAAATTACCCACTCCCGGCACGGGGAGGTAGTGACGAAAAATAACGATACGGGACTCATCCGAGGCCCCGTAATCGGAATGAGTACACTTTAAATCCTTTAACGAGTATCCATTGGAGGGCAAGTCTGGTGCCAGCAGCCGCGGTAATTCCAGCTCCAATAGCGTATATTAAAGTTGTTGCGGTTAAAAAGCTCGTAGTCGGACTTGTGTCCCACGCTGCCGGTTCACCGCCCGTCGGTGTTTAACTGGCATGCACGTGCGGACGTCCTGCCGGTGGCCCGAGCCGGCGCGGGTCTCGCACCCGTCGTCCGGGGAAGGCCTATCATACCCGTCGCGGTGCTCTTAACCGAGTGTCTCGATGGGCCGGCACGTTTACTTTGAACAAATTAGAGTGCTTAAAGCAGGCAGCATCCGCCTGAATACCGAGTGCATGGAATAATGGAATAGGACCTCGGTTCTATTTTGTTGGTTTTCGGAATCCCCGAGGTAATGATCAATAGGGACAGACGGGGGCATTCGTATTGCGACGTTAGAGGTGAAATTCTTGGATCGTCGCAAGACGGACCGAAGCGAAAGCATTTGCCAAGAATGTTTTCTCTGATCAAGAACGAAAGTTAGAGGTTCGAAGGCGATCAGATACCGCCCTAGTTCTAACCATAAACGATGCCAGCCAGCAATCCGCCGAAGTTCCTCCGATGACTCGGCGGGCGGCTTCCGGGAAACCAAAGCTTTTGGGTTCCGGGGGAAGTATGGTTGCAAAGCTGAAACTTAAAGGAATTGACGGAAGGGCACCACCAGGAGTGGAGCCTGCGGCTTAATTTGACTCAACACGGGAAACCTCACCAGGCCCGGACACCGGGAGGATTGACAGATTGAGAGCTCTTTCTTGATTCGGTGGGTGGTGGTGCATGGCCGTTCTTAGTTGGTGGAGCGATTTGTCTGGTTAATTCCGATAACGAACGAGACTCTAGCCTGCTAACTAGTCGCTTCCGGTATCCCCTGTGCTACCGGCGACTCCTGATCTTCTTAGAGGGACAGGCGGCTTCTAGCCGCACGAGATTGAGCAATAACAGGTCTGTGATGCCCTTAGATGTTCTGGGCCGCACGCGCGCTACACTGAAGGAATCAGCGTGTCCTCCCTGGCCGAAAGGTCCGGGTAACCCGCTGAACCTCCTTCGTGCTAGGGATTGGGGCTTGCAATTGTTCCCCATGAACGAGGAATTCCCAGTAAGCGCGAGTCATAAGCTCGCGTTGATTACGTCCCTGCCCTTTGTACACACCGCCCGTCGCTACTACCGATTGAATGATTTAGTGAGGTCTTCGGACCGGTGGGCGTGGGGGTTCTCCTCCTCGATTCCACCGGGAAGATGCCCAAACTTGATCATTTAGAGGAAGTAAAAGTCGTAACAAGGTTTCCGTAGGTGAACCTGCGGAAGGATCATTAGCGGTATCTCCCACCGGAGAACCTTGCCACAAATGGAACGAACCCGCGGAGCGGTGCTTCCCGGTGCGTCGGGGTCGGGCACGGAGGAGGGATGGCCTGTGAGACGACCGGCTGGTCGCCGGTCAGGCCATCCCGGGCCCGCCAAGACGTTGTCAGTTCCGAGCCTTACGCCGCCGGATGTTTCACAACGCAGTTCTCGGTACCCGCACCACGGATGTCGACGAAGCCTCCGCCTAGCGGCGGATGCGAGCGTCGCAGCCTGGGGATTCCGGCCGTTTGCCGCAAGGCGAGACGACCAGGGGTCTGGGAGGGTTTAAAGCTCTTCTGCGCCAGAGTTCTGCCAGTGTACGTTTCCCCTCCCTCTCCCGAGGTGGGTGGGAACGGTTGCACGAAACGCTTGCGAGGATTTCCTTGCTACTATTTGGCCCGATCTTAACGCAGCCCATGGCGCTCTCCTTCTGGGAGGGCCGAGGCGCGCAAATATCGATACAACCCTGAGCGGTGGATCACTCGGCTCGTGGGTCGATGAAGAACGCAGCAAATTGCGCGTCGACATGTGAACTGCAGGACACATGAACATCGACACTTCGAACGCACATTGCGGTCCTTGGATTTTCAATCCCGGACCACGCCCGACTGAGGGTCGGGAGGTCTCACTGGACCAGGCCGGGGCGGCTTTGCTAAGAGGTGATGATGATGAGTGAGTTGTGGAGAGGAAGAGCAAAGCGGGCCGTTCCGATCACCTGGATCCGATTCTGGAGGCACGGTTGCGACTCGCTCGCTCCGACGCTTCCGAAACCTGTAGGGGGCCGAGGCCTCCATCTCCATCGCTTTGGAGGTGGTCTCGGAGCTAGGGTCTTGCGAGGAGCATTTTTTTCTCTCTGACTCGAGCGTAACCGAGGAAAGCCTCGGCTCCCCGCCCCCCCGCACCAGAGGGGCTTGCACATCCGACCTCAGATCGGGCGAGACTACCCGCTGAATTTAAGCATATTAATAGGCGGAGGAAAAGAAACTAACAAGGATTCCCTTAGTAGCGGCGAGCGAACAGGGAGGAGCCCAGCACGGAATCCCGCGTGTGAAACATAACGCAGGGAAATGTCGTGTGAGGGACGCTCCGCAACCCGATGTTCGGCGGCGAGTTCAAGTCTCCCTTGAACGGGGCCACAGCCCGCAGAGGGTGCCAGGCCCGTAGAGACCGCTGCCGTTCGCGGGGGGAGCCGTCCTCAGAGTCGTGTTCCTTGAGAGTGGAGCACTAAGTGGGTGGTAAACTCCATCTAAGGCTAAATATGACCACGAGACCGATAGCGAACAAGTACCGTGAGGGAAAGTTGAAAAGAACTTTGAAGAGAGAGTTCAATAGTACGTGAAACCGTTCAGGGGTAAACGGGAGGGATCCGGAAGGTCGAACGGGGAGATTCAATCCCGTCCGCTCGTCGGCACCCGATCCGCGATTCCGGATGTCTACGGCCGCCGGCCACACCGCAAGGTGCGCGCCGCGTTAGGTCGTCGGCACCGGCCGGTCGGGCTGCTTGGCGGCGGCGGGCTGCACTTCTCTCCCGGTAGGACGTCGCGACCCGTTGGACCAGGGGTCTAAGGCCCGGGATGGAGACCGAGGGGAACGCCGAGGAATCTCGGGTTCACGTTCCCCCGGACCCCGGTTCGCCCGGCCCCGGTTCGACGGTAGGAAACGAGGAGATGGCCCGCTCTGGCGAGCGTCCGGCCCGGTGGGCAAGCTCCACGGGTTTCTTTGTGCGTGGTGCCGCGGCTAACGCCGCGTCCCCGCCGCCCGCGGGCTGCTGGTCTCCGGAGTCCTCGGACAGCTTTGGCCGTTCTCCCGTCCGCGGCGCTATTGCTTCGGATGCCTTCCCGACCCGTCTTGAAACACGGACCAAGGAGTCTAACATGTGCGCGAGTCACTGGGAACCACTAAACCCAGAGGCGCAATGAAAGTGGGGCGGCCTCGTGCCGCCGAGGGAGGATGGCTCCCTTCCGGGGAGCCCGCACTCCCGGGGCGCCCCGGCTTCGGCCGTGGGCGCACTCAGAGCGTACACGTTGGGACCCGAAAGATGGTGAACTATGCCTGGTCAGGACGAAGTCAGGGGAAACCCTGATGGAGGTCCGCAGCGATTCTGACGTGCAAATCGATCGTCAGAGCTGGGTATAGGGGCGAAAGACTAATCGAACCATCTAGTAGCTGGTTCCCTCCGAAGTTTCCCTCAGGATAGCTGGCGCCCGCTTGGAACGAGGCGAGTCTCATCCGGTAAAGCGAATGATTAGAGGCCTTGGGGCCGAAACGACCTCAACCTATTCTCAAACTTTAAATGGGTGAGAACTCCGGCTTGCTCGAGTGAAGCCGCGAGGCGGATCAGGGTGCCAAGTG